>JAULBZ010007471.1:0-11488 GCA_032360805.1 Neoturris breviconis | reverse complement strand
GCTCGTCCCCAGCACCTTTTGACTTTTTTTTATTTTTCTCGTCCGAGAAAAATAAAAAAAAGTCAAAAGGTGCTGGGACGAGCTTGCGTTTCCCCCATAAAGCTAAAATATGTTTGATTATCGAAATCTCCAAGATTTAGAAACTGCTAATCAACCTCCTTCCCAGGGCTTTTTTCTGCTTTTTGAAAGGAGGCCTTCCATCAAAAAGCGGAAAGAAGCCCTGGAAACGAGGTTGGTAAATAATCACTGTGAGGGAGGGATTTTTTAGCATAGTTTTAAGCTTTGGAACCTAAAAATATGCTCAAAAATGACTTCACCGCAGAGAGTATTTCCTCTTATTTCGATCACTGAAACAAAACAAAAAACATTATGTCACCCCCTCTCCCCATCTCCGTGTTTTTCGGCGATACTCTGCAAATACTGGACGAAATAAGCTGAATTTTCAGACTCTTCCTAACTTTATATCGCCTAATAAAATTAGAGCTCTGCTCGCGAATGAGCTCTTCCGTGTTCGAAAAGGCAAGCAGCCTTGGGAATGAGGTTGTGACCAGGTGTGACATATTTTTGAAACTTTTTTTATGCTTTTGCGCCATTTTTCTACAAACACAAAAAAACATGTTGCAAAATGAAAAAAGCGGGAAAATATGTTATACACCGCGAGCAGTTATCTTAGTGAGGCAATTTTTATTTTACATCTCGCGAGCGCATATTTTCACGAATTACGCTTTTCAGATTTTTGCGAACCAAATATTTTCGGAATATTGGATAGTAGTTATTTTCGCGAAAAAGAACGGAAAATTTTTAAATTTTCCGAAAATCATATGATATACCCAGTCAAAGCTAGAGGTTCAAAGAAATGGAAGCAATAAAAGGTCAATATTTCGTTTGACTTATCCCAGCCGGCAAAAACCTGTTCAAAGTCAGTAAAACAACGATAGAACAACGTTCAGCAGGTTTTTGCCAGCTTGGATATTTTATTCTTTAAAAAAACCCTCGATCAATTACAAAATATGTGCATATACTGTCATATGTTTTTCTGGTGTGGATATATTTTCGCGAATTGCTTAATTTACGACTTTTCGTGAGAAGTCTGCAATCTTAGACATTAATATAGAGACATTTTTCAAATTTGGACTAGTAATACACGCCACAAGCAAAACGCAAGTGCTGAAAATGACCACTAGACGTCCATTGAGATTTATCTCAAGGATTTATCCGAGTAGACTTAAGACTTAGGAGCTTAGAATCATAGGACTTTTTGATAACTCGACAAATTTTGTTGCTTCTAGCAGCCTAGTACCCAGGCTCTTTGCACAAAAGCGAATTTCCTTGCAGTTCGTCTTGCTAATCGAAGTTTAAGTCTTTTTACCTAATTTGAAATTCGGAATTTTTGAACAAATTTCACCTTGTCCACAGTATATTTGGCCAGGATTGTGGGATCGAGATTTGGAATGTTTATATGATTATTAAATACAGTAGTGACACATCTCTAATGCGAATTTCTAGGGATCTGTAGATATTGCTCAAATTAGAGAACTTTCTAATTAAAAAGATTTTTATATCAGAGTTTCTATCAGGTAAAGACTCGAATTAAAGCGGCTTTTAATTAAAGAGGTTCGCATTAAATAGATTTCACTATTGTGTATAATCACTTTGGATTTCCAAGTTTCATAGCACATTGCTCTGAGCAATAGGATTTAGATTTTGTTCTAAATGCGTATCGACCGTATGCTTTTACAGTTGCGTAATATATGTCTGCACCTTGCCCACATTTCTTTGTAGAATCAGTTATCTGTTTCCATTTTAAAACCATACGAAAAATATTCAACGCTTTTTTCCATAATCTTTTGATTTCTTCAGCGGATGTTTTATTTTTTGTTGATGCTTTCCAGGCTTGATAAATTCTATTATAGAATGATAACATATCATTCCAAGTAGATCCGATTGTAGATCCGATAGTTGATCCGATTGTTTGAATGGTATTATTGCATGAAGTATACATTTTCTTTTTGAAGCTCATGTCGCATTCTTTTTGCGTCCACTTATACTTTGGTCCCTAATGTATTAGTTAATATGACGTAAGTTTACAAAACCTAAGAAATGATGAGTGTATCAGATATAGCCGACCTGCCCATTCACTAACTTAAAATTTAATAATTTGATAACTCCACGTCGAAACAACGTCAAAACAACGTCGTTTTGACGTTGATTCGATGTTGTTCCGACAGGTTATTCAATTTAAGCATGCTATTCACCTCATAAAATTTTCGATTTCTAAAAAAGTGATTGAAGTACCCAGGAGGCAAAAACTTGCTCAAACTGTAGTAGAGATGCCAGGACAACGTCATTCAACGTTGTTCTAGCGTAAAGTCACTAGGACAATGTCATTTGTCTTTACTGCGAACATGCCCAGCTAAAACAACGTCTTTCTGTGTATTATTTGATACTGATGATATAATTTGACTTACACATCTGTAACAAACATCGTGATGATTACAAGCTGGTGTAAACAGTGTCTTATATGGAGCAGGTAGACCAAAAGGTGTGCTGCAACCATTTATATCTTTTAAAACAGTACATGTAGAATTTCCAGTGTAAACACAACTATACGGATATATAAACACAAAAGCAAGAACTAACAGATAACAGTTGGAAGAAAACATGGTGAATGATCACCAGCAAAACTGATGAGCATGTTTATTCATTTTTCAATTCATTGTTTTTTTAGGCTGTGTCAATGTTTCCAAAGTTGTATATGTAAGAAGCAACAGAACAATATAATTCTTTGATGTATGTTTATCTTTCTCACGCGTAGGTACTTCTAGATCATTGCCTGAGCAATCAAGTAAAGCATGATCACGCTTTTATTTAAGTAATCAAGTTGGGTGTGACCACACATTGGTTAAAGCTGAGTGTGGCCACATTTTGGGTTATTAAATCCAAGTGAGTGATAGTTATGCCACATCTAAAGGGGCTTGTGAGAGTAGGTGACGTAGAGCAGAGGAGAGGGTTTAAAGAATTAGTCACAGGGCGTTAAATAGAGGCAATTACATCCAAATTAATGAATAGTAATATCAACAAAACTCATATTAGAAGATGGCAGAGCAGAATATTATTTTAATTTAAAGAGCCTAAGTTTTTTAGGGCATTAAATATCCCAGATCAGCAGAATTTGAAACTTCTATTGATATAACCATTATCAAGTTTTTCGATAATTTGCGATAATTCACGTAAAGTTTCCTTTAACCCTATTAATACTGGGCCTTTGGGCTTCTTAATACCGGGGGGTTGTTTTAACCCACCTCATTAACTTTTGATGGAACCATTCTGTAGTATTGAACTTTCCTGAATGTTAGATCAGAATATATCTTGGCACAACTATTGTTTTGATGACGTCACCATATGATGGTGTCATCAAGGCAAAACAGGTGGTTAAAAATATTTTTTTTTAGGTGAAAATATTTGTGGTTACCAACATTTTTCAGCACGTTGTTCAAGCAAAAATAAAAAATATATTAATTTTTTTTTTGTATAATATTTCTTACAACTTGTCAAAGATTTGGTTGCTAAGGGAAAATTATCCCTAGTTACCGAAGAAAAAAAATGATTCTGGATCAATTATAGGAAAAGTCCTACAATTTCTAGTCGTATAAGCATGGACGTACATGGTATAAGCAATTCATTCAAAAGTTACTTAAAAAGTTGTGGATGTCTCAAAGACCGCAGAACCCAGTGAGACAAATACATTTTCAGCCAACCTCGTTCCCAGAGCTTGCCCTGGGAACGAGGCTGATTTTTAGCCGATTGCACCCACCCACCCTCATCAAATCCATCCTATATGTCTGAATAGATCGCATTTGATACTTGATCGATTGTAGCTAATACCTTTTGATTTCATTTCTGTTATAATGAAGTTCAAGGTTCCGTTTTAAGAAGATTTTTCAAATTCGAATATATTTCAATTCGAGTAGATGCTAAACTTATTCCAGATAAAACTAGACAACATGGCTCTATATATCCATGGCCGTGTCTTTCAAATCTTTCATCTCAGCCCTGTTAACGTTTGGTTTCTATTTGTAATGTTTATAGGGTTTAAAGTTGCATTCTAGCCATCAACAGATCGTTCTATTGACGTTATTTGACCACAGTACGCCTATAAGGACTGTAAAAGCGAAGATCCAGGGTTAAAATAATTGCCAGTCATCACTGTGGAGAAGGGATCTTTCAGAATATTTTCAGACAATTAGGTTGAAAATATTCTTAAACATCTCTCCTCCGCAATGATGACCGACACTCCCTTTCAACCCTTTCAACCCCTCGGAAGATAGAACTAAATACATTACGATAGAATTATTTATTTCCAGTTAATATGGATTTCCTAGTTTCTTAGCACATTGTTCTGAGCAATAGGGTTTAGATTTTGTTCTAAATGCGTATGTACCGAATGCTGCGACTGATTCGTAATATATGTCTGCACCTTGTTCACATTTCTTTATTGGGTCACTGATCCCTTTCCATTTCAAAACCATACTAAAAATAAGCACGGCTTTTTTCCATAATCTTTTTATTTCATCTTTTGATGACTTATTAGCTGTAGCTTTTTTCCATGCTTGATATATTCTCTTGTAGAATTCTACATAACTGCCCCACGTTCCAAACGAATATGTGAATTGGAAACTATGTTGACTTTTACTGCATAACTTATACATTTGTTTTTTGAAACCGATGTCACATTCTTTCTGGCTCCACTTGTATTTTTCTCCCTAAATTAATCGTGAAATTATACGCTGAAAGTTTTCATATTTTTTAAAGCACTGCCCAGCATCATTGTAAAGACGTCATTTTAACGTTTAGATGACATGGACGTGGGTTTTTTTATGTCGGTTAGATTTTACGTGTCCACTGCAAAGTAGAAAGTTTATTAAAAATCTTATTTTATGTTCAAGATTGTAGTTTCACAAAAGGTTTGCCGTATTGGAGTACAATTGCGGCGAATGAAATATATATTAGAAGCTTAAGGCCGTTTTCCATTCGGAGGTTTTTACTGCTCGGGCGGGAAAATACCGCGCGGAATTTATTTTGAGCATGCGTATTTGTGAATAAATCGAGATTTTTTCACAACTACGCATGCTCGAAATAGATTCTGCGCGGTATTTTCCCGCCCGAGCAGTAAAAACCTCCGAATGGAAAACGGCCTTTAGGTGCAAAATATTTAATATATACTTACACATCTGTAACAAACATCGTGATGATTGCAAGCTGGTGTAAACAGAGTCTTATGAGGAATATTTAAACCAAGTGGAGTACTACAACCATTGATATCTTTTAAAACAGTACATGTAGAATTGGTAGTGTAAACACAACTATAAAGATTTATAAGAGCTAGGATAAGAACACAAACATTACAGGACAACATGGTGTTCACAGGCTCTTATCAGATCTTCTCTCGTGTTCAAGTCATATATAACACAACATAATTTGTGCCTTAAAAATGGATTTTCGCGATATAAATCGACAGTTGTGTAAACATTACACGAGCTGCTCAAATACAAACGTAATCTTATTACATCGCAAAGAACCGAATATTAAACATTGTTCAAAGTCCACAGTAAACGCCCCTGTTCAATTAAACACCACCGCTCTCAAACGCTCTCTCGAAATATTGGTAACGAAATAAGATACAAATACTTTCGGTTATTTCATACTATTTATCTAGTCCACTGAGAAATGTCTGGGTTCCTCTTAACTGAATTAAACGGGTGCCTAAAGCAGGGGAAATATAAAAATTATCCCTATAGCAGTATTATTTATTAGAAATCGTAAGAAACGAAGTTGAAGGAAGGTATCTGTAGCTAACATTACTATTCATGAAATTGAGTAGAGTTAGGTGGACGTAGGTGCAGGGATAGCATAGATGTGGAGATCAACTAACAACGATAGAGGTTTCAAAAAATATTAGGATATGTGGACACAACTTTAACCCTATTTCTACTGAGCTTTTTAGGGCTCTGAGAATCTGGTGTGCCCCCCTCCATAACTTTTGATAGAACTATGCTATAGTGTTGAAACTTTCCAGGACGTTGGGTCAACCCATAATATACATTTTTGTATAATTATTTTTGTGATGACGTCATTACTTATGATGACGTCATTAAGGAAAAACAGGTGGGCAAAAAAAATATTTTTAAGTGAAAATTATTTTTTCTCCATTATTGGTCAGAACGTTTTTTAAGCAAAAAGAAAAAGAAAAAAAAAATCAATTTTTTTTTACCACCTGTCAAAAAAAATAGTTATTAAGGGAAAATTATCCCTAGTTACCAACTTTTTTTTCCCAAAGTGATCCTAGATAAATTATAGGAAAAGCCCCTATATCTAGTCATATAAGTCATTCAATCAAAAGTTGTGAGATAAAAAGTATGACAGGAGAAATAGGGTTAAAGGCTACTGAGTACGTACAATGAGCGTTACACTACGTTAGGATTTTTACCAATATTTTAGAACTCAAGTTTCTTATTTGCCTCTTAAAAGGAGTAAAATAAGCATTGCTAAAAAATGAAAATCCTAAGAAAAAAAGATAATAAATGAAATAGTTCGTCGTATTCACAGTGACAACTTGCAAATAATTTTATCTAAGTAAAATCCACGAGAACACATGTGTTTTAAATATTTAAATCTTGAAAAAGATGTTTGGCTGTTTACAAATTACCTAAATTCAGTACTGATTCTTATAAAGTTGTTTCTTATAAAACAATTCTTGTGTAATTTGGCTAATTGATTATTAGCGCGAGTCTACAGCAATTTTTAGCAACCTCAGCATCGTATTTAGTGCGATTAGCACCGTAGTGTGAGCTAAGGTACCATCTCAAAATTCTGCTGCAAAACCAACTTTATTTAGTTGAATCAACTAAAATTAACCAAAAGGTCAAGTTCAACAAAAAACATGTGTTAGGGCAACGAGCTTGTAATGATTCATCGCAAGATTGTTGACTCATTATTCTCCTCTGTAGATTTTATTTTTGAATTAATATTGAAATGAAGGACGAAGGTACGGAACATAGAAAATGTCAACCTCGTTCCCAGAGCTTCTTGCCTATTTGAACACGGAAGAGCGGCGCTTTTCCGTGTTCGAAAAGGCAAGAAGCCCTGGGAACGAGGTTGAGAAAATGTATGGAAAGAAACAATAGTATACTATAGATGTTTAAGATAACACCGGGGAGTACTATTAATATATCAAAGCCAACCTCTTTTCCAGGGCTTCTTGCCTGAACGAGGTTGATATCAAGCTATTCATATATGTTCTAAACACGCAAAAAAAGAAAACAAAAAAGAGCCCGTATTTGCATTACTCACGCCTGTATAAACAAACATAGCCCTGAAGAACATCAAAAATTAAAAAAGCCCCCGCCATCTTCAATAATAATGTTCATTTATATTTTGATGTGGGATATAATTTCGCATAGATTTTCCCTCGGAAATGTTTTTCACAGGGATTTATTTTTTCTGTTAAAAATGAAAAGAAGGAGTATTTTTTATTTTTGGAAGATAAGATTTCTACATTTTTTATAGTTTTTCCCCCAGTTGAAGCCTAATGCCTGTTTTTCACTTACGAAGCATTCGCAGACACATGAGTTGTAACCATACGCCACATATATATTTTTTAATACTATCGCAATTCAAAAATGCAAATATCTCACCCAAAAAATGCTTTTCACCAATATTTAAAGTTACTGCATATCAACAAAACTCTCCACAATGTGCTTTATGATTTTCTTCACGATGGTAACGCCGTTTGAAAGGAAATTTTATCCTTTCACCAGAAAAACTAAACAAGCACTATAATCTCAGCAAAACCAACTTCCCAGCCGGTAAAAATCTGTTCAAAGTCAGCAAAATAACTTTAGAACAAAGTTCTGTGAACGTTATACTCTAACGTTATTTGCTGACTTTGAACAGGTCTTTGCCGGCTGGGTGGCTTCTTCCAAAGAATATATAGAAAACAACTAGTAGCGCGCCTGGTAAAAAATGAACAATATAATTTAGTTCCATAGCCGAGGCTGCTCATTGTTCAATAAAATTTTTCTTTGTTTGTTATTGTTCGAAATTACCGTAATCGCTATTGGTATATAGCCAGTAGCCCTCCTAGGCTATTTTGGTGCCGGCGCTTATTACATTTGTCAACTTTTTGAGATAGCGCTTATTATTGGAGGCGCTTATTGTGGGAGACACTTATTAAGTTCTGAAGAAATTGAGTTAAGCGATTATTAGAAACAAATGGCACAAATAACCTTAGCCGATGAAGGCATCATTCATATCGATTAGTTGGCATCCATTTGATGCTTCCGCGATGACACTGTATAGTTTTGAACTTATCTTGTTCGGGCATAAAACAATGAAAACGAGGCGTTCGTTGCTCAAAGTAGAACTTGTCACAATGCAATAACTTCCTTTTTGTTTAGTGACTGGAATGGACAAACGATATCTTTCTTTTGTAAGTAATTTCGCGATTTTTTTTTTCCGATTTTTTTTTAATTCGCGAGAAGAAATTTTCGCGAATCAGGTGTTTAGAAATTTTTCGCGAATGTGAAGATTCAACTTTTTTGGTGGATTTTAGAAATGAAAGAAATTGCATCGAAATCTGAATATCTTATGATTATAGTCATATATTTTGCCCCAATAATCGTCCTCGTTGACGACTAATTGGAACGCGTTCCGCTGGAAGTCTCCCTCTTCTACCCATTCTTCGTCATCAAATTGTGTGAATTTTTTTCACGAGAATTAATTTTCGCAAATGGATAACCTTTGGACATTTCGCGAGAAGCAATTTCGCGAATTGGCACTAAACTTCGCGAAATCGCGAAAATTACTTCCCTTAAGGTAATTGATCAATTATTTTTAATAAGCAACATGAAATCATTCACGTAAATTAAAATTTTCTCATGCCGGCGATATGAGTTTCATGCTAGTACGAATTCATATCGGATACTTCATGTAAACAGCCCCTAAATTTATAATGTTCGCAAAAGTTTCAAAATGTGCTTATTCACAAAATTTAATACCCACATTATTTTTTTAATTGCTTGAATATTCTTATGGTAAAAAAAAAATGAATACTATGTGAAAAATGAAGATACCTAATGCATCTCACTATTTCTGCTAGATGCCATCCATGAAAACGGTGTATGGAACTGACAACTTTAGTAGGAACTTTGAATAATGAGATAATTTATACAGATATTCCAGTTTTAAAGAACATCAAGTACATCCATAAATATTCAACTTCGATCCCAGAACTTCTTCTCTTTTTTTAACTGATTTAGAAGCACTGGGATCGAGGTTGATAAATATTATCTGTTAAACATCACATCATGTGTTTCGCAGATGCTTGCAGCAACATACAGTCGTAATTACAGTTGTAATTGCATCTGGTTAATATACAAAAATCATAGTAAAAATAAATATGGAATTATTAAAAATTATAAAAATTATTGCTGTAATTAGGAATTTTGCAATATTATACATTATTATTTCTCTACATATAGCTAAGCTTGCCTTGTGTTTATAAGCACAAATAACACAATAAATCGTGTTCACAAAGGCTGGTTTCCTCTTAAGTTGGTCACACAAACTGGTTTATACTTAGCTGAGCCCACCAGGCTCTTTAAAAAAACAATCGAAAATAGCCATATGAAAAGCTTAAATGTGGAGGAGATTATACAGAATTCACAATAAAAACATCTCTGCACCTTTCGGCAAAACAAACCAAAAATCTAAATCGAGAGCTAAAGGATGTATGTCTCTGTAATTCTGACCTTTCATTATTCAGGATTGTAGGAGAAAAAACTCAATATAAGACTTCAAGACTTGAAAAAGGATAGTATTACAATTTAGTAAGAATATCTAGTTAGTTAGGGATCATCTCAAAATCATTGTTACAGAAAATTATCTATGCAAAGTCAAATAGATGGATTCTTTTTTCCTTTGTCTGTTTGTTGTCAATACTCTTCAGTTTCTTTTACAGATATCATACTTTATCGTAAAAGGTGCACAATTTTCTACATTTTAAAAATTATATAAATTTTCAACACATTCTAAATTTATTTATTAAAAATTAAAAAATATAAATTTCATTATATACAGTGTCCTGCTTTTGAGCGTTGTCATCCTGTTTGTTGTTAAAAGCAATAAGAATTTAAAACAGTTCTTGTTTCAAAAGAGCTATATGAGAAGCAGTGTAAATTTATGCAGGGTGATACTGCACACTTTTTAGATTATTCCTTTTAGTGTTTTGCTAGCTATAGTTCTTTATTTATCTAATGGATGAAACATGAGTGTACTCTGATGTTTTGACAACGGTGAATGAAACCATGGACGTAGTTGGCGATCCCTTGAAATTTCAATCGCCTTTTGATTAATAAATTCTCTTGACTCTCCTTGACTTAATCTTTCTCTTTTGTCCAAATACAAGGTTGCTTCGTTTCCGTTGTAAGGCAAATTCGCTAGTTTCGCATTCTCAACAATAACGTCACGATTTTTCATGTCTAGTTTCCATGCTGGTGTATAATTCTTCGGGATTATAGGATGATACGTTGAAAACTTTGGAGTAGAGTGCGAGCGATTGGACATCTCAAATTTGATTCAATATATTCTATTCGGTATTGCAGAGAAGTGCTTGTAAAAACTAGCTACACTGACAAAACAAACTAAAATTAGGTCGACTGTCCTCTTTCGTAGCAACAGAATATGACCATTTGTTTACATTCGAAATACTAAAGGTCATACACTGAAGCAAAATAGACTTTTCGTTTTTCTGGTCTATTTGAAGTCGAAGAAGCTCCATATAATTTTAATTTAACTTTAAATATCAGATGCCATCTAAAAACATATGTTTCAAAAAAGGAAGTAAAGAAATTATTTGAAAGTTAATAATAAAATCCACGATAAAAAATAATATTTGTGAGAAATATTTGCACATGGTCCTTTTTGTCTTTTAGTTATAGTTTGAAAAAAACAGCACGGGTAGAGTAGATATTTACGTTTGTCAGTCTTACTTTGAAATGTAGATAGTTTATCATGTCATAGGACCTAATGATTTATAACTGCACGACGATGTCGTCCAACCGAAAGTTGATGGTTGAGATTTATGGAAAGAGAGAAAGTGTTTAAGAGAGAGGAATATGAAAATGCGCGGAGAAAGCGAAAAAAGATAATGACTGCGCGCAGTCATATATAGGTCAGGTCCGCCTTAAACACCTGTGTTAAACACCTGTGCTATAGGTATTTTTGTGTTGTCTTCTTGCAAAGAGCTAGCTAGCTATACCATATCATGTTGTTCTCTTCAAACCTTTTCGATTTTATCATTCACCTGTCAGATCCACAGGTGTTTAAAGGCGACCTGACCTATTTTCAGAGCAATTTTTTTACATGCCGTTACAAATTAGTAATTATCTCAAAAAGTAAATAATTTTTTTAAATGGGGTAAAAAGCAAAT
>JAULBZ010007470.1:0-11488 GCA_032360805.1 Neoturris breviconis | reverse complement strand
AAAATAGTAATTGTTTTTCGTATTTAAAGGAATAATTGGAGAATTTCTATTCTTTATTTCAATGGATTCAGGGAGAAGGGAAAGAGAAAAACACAATACTTATTGACTTATTATCATACTCTATTCCTTCCAAAAAGATATTATAGCTATTCATCAAATGGCCAAAATCCGCGAGTTAAAGTTAATGCTCCTAAAGTAGACATAATCTATTTAAAAGCTACAAAACATTATTTATTATGAAATAAACATTTCAAAAGTTAAATGTGATTGGATTAAAATACAATGCAAATACTAACTAAATGTGATTGTTTTAAATTCTTCTTTTCAAAAACCAAAATAAAAAAAGTCATGTGTAAATTTTGCAGAAAAGCAGAGAACTGTTTGTTATAAACAATAACGAAGAGGTTTATATTAAAAGTGAACAATTTTAAAGAGTGTAGCACATACACAAAAAAAAGTTATTTAAAAAACCCCTGCAAAAGTCGCAGGATCCGCCCTCGACCCCCCCCCCATCCACCTGGCTTCAGTGTTTGAAATACAAGCAAACAATGATAATTTGCTCTTATTTCTACCGCTGTAAACCAATACCAATCTCCTTACTCTCGACATGTACACTGATTATCTTATCATTTAATCTTCGCAATGCTTCCGACATTTAAATTAATCTAACTTATAGCAACGAATTACACTTCCTCTTACTCTTATGCTTCCTACTAATTCAGATGGATATACTTCCTACTAATTTTAAAGAAGCTTGTTGAAGATTAATAAGAATTATATATCATCTTTTTAATTACTTTGTAAGTTCTTCGCAATGCTTCTGACATTTAAATATAATCTAACTTAAAATAATAAGGTAATAGATATCATCTTTTTAATTACTTTCTAAGTAATAACAAACTCATAAAATAACACTTTATGCCATAGAATAAATCATAATAAGCACATGAAGCTGCCAAAAAAAAAGTACGGTATTGAAAATGGCCCACCAAGATAGTAAAGTAATGTTTCAGGTCACATAAATATTTGGGACACCTTTATTAAGAAATAATTACATTAAATCACCTTGGAGGAGAGCAAAAGGTAAATTATGTCAGGTCACTGTGGAGAGGAGTAATGAAATTTCATATCCAGTATAAACACTCAAATTTTACTTGGCTTAAGGATTTCATGTCCTTATTAAGTTGATAAGGTTTCAGGTCAAATAAACAATTAGAACACCTTTATTAAGAAATAATTACATTAAATCACCTTGGAGGAGAGCAAAAGTCACTCCTCCACAGTGGATATCAATTGGATACACACATTATACTTCATAGCATTATGTATAAACTAAATAAAATTTAGAAGCTTATAAAATATATTATTGTGCTGGATAAGAATTAGATACACTAAATAATATAATTTACTTTTATAAAATATATTATTATGTTGTTATGTTGTTGTTATGTTCAATGGGACCATTAAAGATAAGCATATTAAACATAATAATTACAGTTTAAAATATGAATAAAAACATGGTATCTATTAGCAGTAATCTCTTAAAAGGTGGTTCCCATCATCTGTTAAAAATAAAGATAACTAGACGATGAAACAATACAATAGAAAAATATTTTTTCTTTAAATGAATAACATTCTTTTATTAAAAAAATATTCTTCTGTTGAATTGTGTATTGTCATTATATTTCTAATTTAAATTAAGAATATTATAAAAATTCATACTCATGATAGTAAGTAAATGATAGTAAGCAAATACTAAAGTGAATACACATTAATATTTATTTCAAAACTGAAGAAAGAAGCTTCCCAAACTCAAAATTGAGACTTCAATGCTTAAAATTTTAAAAATTATTTTACGTAAAAAATACGACTTATCATCTTAAAAAATTGAGAAAGAAGCTTCCCCAACATACAAAATGTCTTCCTAGAAAATTAAAAAGTCAAAAAATTGTCCACTTCTCCCCTTATCATTTGGGTAATATTTGGGTGAATGTGGTCAAACCTCATAGAATTCAAACTCTCAAAAATTCTCCACTTTAAAAAAGTCTCCTTTAAACTTCTCCCTTATCAATTTAGCATGTTATTTGGGTGAATATGGTTGATGAAAGTGAAAAACATTTGGCCAGCGGTCTCATAATATTGCCTAAAATGCCATAACCAACGGTACGGTATTACGCCTTTTCGATCCATTGGACCATAAACCCTTTTTGCCCAAAACTCAAGACTCAGTGGACGAAAAACGTTTGGCGAGCCCTTATATTGCTGCTGGTACCAAATTTCAAAATGTTAGCACTTCAGGAACAAGGTCTATTAAGAAAAGCAGGATACTATCGCCAACGCCACAAAGTGATAGCAACTATCCATCCAAACTTTGTTTGGTGGGCTAAAAAAATTGTGTGAAAGTTAATGGGCCGATTTCATTTCTTTTTCTGACAATATGCATGAGAAACGGATATAAAAAAAGTAATATCTTGAAAGTGAGAACGTCAGAGAGCATTTTATAATAATATTTATGGAGGATAGTACCGTGTCAACTGATTTGCAAACTCGTCGCCATGTCGCAGCAAATTTATGTTACAAATTTATCTGATTTTAAAGGAAATGAGTTTCACGCTAAACTTATTTGGAATTTGATTATTTGATTGAAGAAACCAAGTTATTTAAGGGTTCATGTAAAGGTTGCCTATGTTTAAACCTATCAAAATAACTATTTGTGATAATCTCTCAGTGGGCAAAAACTTGTTCAAAGTCAGCAGTAAATACAATAGAACAATGTTTTTCATGTTGTACTAGTGTAAAAAAAAAATGAGCATCAATGTGAGAAGAGATTTTTCAAAATGATGACTGGCAGTTATTTTAGTCCCTGCAAAGTAATCCCTGTCAAATGTCACCAGTCTTATAAAAGTAAATAAAAGTAAAAATCACTATAAAGAAGTGATTTTTGAACATTGCTTTAGGCTTTTTAGCTAGAAGCAATGCTCTAAAATCCCTCGTCTGCAGTGATTATTATTTTACTCTTATTATTCAATATTATACTCACTCTGTGTTTCACGTTGATATGATTGCATAGTTCTTGAAGCTCTTTATTTCCTAATAGTTTTGAAGGTTCAGAAGATGAGTCACCAACACTAGCAAGTAGTAAGCGATGAACCTGTAATGTGACATTCAGACAATAGTAAAGAATTTAAATCAAATAGAGAAAAAAACATACAGAAAGTTAGAATGTTTTCCCCACATCAATAATAGTGTTCATCAATGTGAGAGGGAGGGGGACCCCCACGAGAAAATCCACAAGAAAATCCACAAAGTTTTTTTCTGCTATAAACACAAAAATAAGCTTTCTGCAAAAGGGTAACAATCTGCAAATCTATGGAGAAGGCCATAAGTGTTTAAAACTTTGCCTTGCGTGAACACTCTCGCAAAATACAAAAGAATCAGCTCAAAACAGAATCTCAGATATTCCCTTTAAATTTTGAACGAGAAAATGTGAACACTCTTAAAACTGCTTTACTGTCTAGATAGCAGCAAGAAATTCAATGAAATAAATAACAAATCGTTTTGATATCTTCCGAAGTAAACAAAGGAAGACCACTTTTAAAGATATTTAAGGCCATGTGATAAAAAATAGATAAATAAAATCATACAGCATACAGCACTGCATTAGCAATCTCATAGGAACAATAAGTGAACATAATAAATTAAGACAAACGCTTTAAAGGAAATTCAAAATTCAAAATTTGAATTCACCACCATAGCAAACAGTTCTGCATAATATAATATAAAAAACAATACATTATAATGCCGTATTATATTTTGCAAAGAATGTTGGAAAAGTAATATTGTGAAAAGTGAATAAGTAATAATACCAAACAGTTGATAAGGTATCTTGAAAGGGTTTCAGATTTCCATTAAGAACTTTTAAATTTGACATAAATAAACTGTTGATGAGTATAGCCAAAACAGAAAACATTTGCATGGAGTATTTACCATAAGAATTACTCACAATAATATCAGCGTATCTTCGAATAGGTGAAGTGAAATGTGTATAAGAATCCAATGCTAGACCTGTAAATATTAAAATATTACGCCATACATAAAAGACATTATTATATATTATTATTTGAGTGCAAAGCTTTTCAGTCAAGTACAGTAAATGCACAAATAAGCCCCCAGGGCACTTATGTTAAAATAATGTCTTTTTATTATCTATTTTGCTACATTCACCCATTCAAATTATGAGGTCATCTAGTTTGTGATAAAGATAATGCACATTGTTGTTAGCACAGAACTTTATACTGAGGAATAGCAAATTCGATGATGGCAGATTTTAATAATATTTGATTGGAAGTATATTGAATTGGATCTTAAGAGAAAACTAGGTAATGATGAAATATTAGTTCTACAAGAACAACAGTCTATGATCTTCTTACAAACCAATGCAAGTTAGGAGCCATCTCCAAAATTCTTTACCAAAAGCAATTATCTAAGCAGCTTTAAAAAAGTAAAATTCAATAATTTTGAGAAAACTTAATCTATGATGAAGAGTGTTAAGTCAATGATCTTGCAATTGATTGGTTTCTTCGGGATGAAGAAACCAATCAATTGCAAGATCATTGATTCAGCACTCTTCCCCTCGTAACAAATTTTGAAGATAGTCCCTTAATTTTTATTAAATTCGGTCAAAATCCTTTAAATCTACGTTGTTATTCGAACAAAATTTTGAGATGGTCCACATAATTCATTACAATATGGTAATTCATTCTGTGAAGTTAATTTCTTACCATAATGTTCAAACTGAGCTTTATTAATAGAGCCTGTAGAAAAGTAAGATGCAACCATCATTGCTTGTGTCGCAAGCATTCGTAAAACCTAATAGAAAGCAATAGAAAGCAAATAGAAAGTTAATCGATTGGAAGACTTCTCTTTCATTAGCTTCTACAACAAGGGTAGGGGAAGGTAACACACCTTTATCAGATCAAGTTGATTTTTATTCCAGGATGCTGGAAAAATCAGTTATTCTTTATCAACAATACTTACATTTCCACAATAAAGATATAATTAAAGGTAAAGTATCGAAAGTAGACCGCCAAACCAGGTGAAAGTACATAATATGAACTACATACACTATGCATCATAGCATTATGTGCACTAAAAGAATTGGCCAGCAGTCTTGTAACATTGACTAGAATACCATTACCAAATTTCAGGATGATCCATTTGACTGAAAACGCAATTTTGACCCTTTTTGCCCAAAACTCTAACCCGAGTGGACGAAATCGAAAGATAGCATATCTGAAATTATAGTCTATTAAGAAAAGCAGGCCACCACAAAGTGATAGTAATAGCCCATCCACACTCTGTTTGGCAGGCTAAAAAGTATATTTTAATATAAATGGACTTTACCTTATTAAAATTAGGATCAGAATCAGTGCAATGGTCGAGTGATACAGCAAGTGATTGATTAGAACTATAAAACAGAATGAAATAATTTCGTCCTTCTCAGAATAAATCCTATTCCCTAGCCCTGAAATAACTAAAAAGAGTGTGATGATTTATTTTTGTCCTCATCATCGAGTTTATGAAATAAAGGTATATAAATAATCACTAGACACAAGAATCAATGAGAAAATAGTAGAGTTCAGAATTGTGTTCCCTTTTTGTTTCTTTTTAAAATTATAATCTTGAAGAATGCATTGTTTCTATATTAACCAGTTTAAGTTGGAAATATTTTGTAACATAGTGCAGTTACTTCTTCCATGGCATGCACATGAAAAGGGATGAAAAGTTTCATAAAATAAACATTTTACAACTAGTTTCAGCATTAATCTGTCAGACATTCATGTACACAGAAATGTACAAGCACAATACTCTTTCTGAATTCATAATGCCACATGCACCATACATCGAATTTGCGATACGAAATAA
The DNA here is from genome assembly GCA_032360805.1 of Neoturris breviconis. NCBI lineage: Eukaryota > Metazoa > Cnidaria > Hydrozoa > Anthoathecata > Pandeidae > Neoturris > Neoturris breviconis. The sequence goes on along the minus strand of JAULBZ010007470.1, from coordinate 5,563 downwards.
GAATAGGGATAACCAGAATGTCCTGAATTACAACATAATGATTATCACAGACCGTTATATTGAGGCTTGATTGGTTAACAGTTAGTCTGCATATGTATCAAGGCGAATAGTTTTTCTATACGTACCTTGTATTTACAGCATATCCTTTTGCTTCCGCACAGTCTTTCAACGTTGAAAAGAAGTCTTGTTTAGGTGCTGGATGGTTTCGTAACTAGCATGAATGTAGAATAATAAATTAACGTAAGGGTTCATCCAATTAATTAGTATACGTGCCAAAATAATACCATTCTTGATACTCTCCCCCACCTAATACACAGATAACATCATAAAAACAACAGAATTGCTTTCCCTATATTAATGTGTATGTTCAAAGTCTGCATTACACCAAATTAATTTTGAAGTTTTGTGAATAATTGTGCGCAAGACATTTTTTGTCAAATTAATTGCAAATTCTTGTGTGAAGAAAAAAACCCATCAAAATAAGCGCATGTTTAGTCAAGAAATTTAAAGTATATTCTGCAGCAAGGCTCATCTACCTGGAAAATAGGATATCTTACCAATGCACAACTCTTATAACTATCTTTTATTTTCTTAGCAACCCAATGATTCGCAAAGATCATACATTCAGCAATGGTTTCATGAACTTCGAGAGACTAAAATAATTAAACACAGTTTCAATAGCACCTTTTCATTACAAATACATGAAAACAAGGCATTGGTGGCTTAAAGTAGAAACTTGTTGCAATGTAATAACTTCCTTTTTGGTGCCGTCAACATTGCAACAAATTTCTACTTTGAACAGCCAATGTCTCGTTTTCATGTATCTGTATTCGAAATAATAGAAGGGATTTTTGAAAATTATGAGCGGTGAACATGGGTTATCTTGGATTTACAAAGGTGGAAAAAAGATCAAATAATCACTGTGGAGGAGAGATTTTTGAGCATAGCTTTTGACAATAGTGATTATTAGCTCCTATTTTGAGCACTGCAAATTTTAATCAAAAATATTATTTTTATGGTTATGTTGTCATACAGTAATGGAAAATAATAGTGTAACCATCAGAAAGTCATAATTTCTGAGATGTTCTTGAAAAGTTTCCCATCAGCCGAAAAATTGGCATTATTCCATAATAAAACTATTTTACTTCACAGATGGATTTTAATGTTTTGACAGACATACAGATTTGAAACATAATATTAACTTCCTAGGGGTAAGAACTTGTTCAAAGTCAGAAGTAAATATGCTAGAACAACGTTTTCAACATTGTTCAAGTGTTTTTTAGTGCAGACTTTAAACAAGTTTTTTCCCACTGGATTTAATGGCGATTGGAAATGATGTCAGAACAAGGCTGAATATAACTGCATGACGTCACCTGGAGGTGATATCTGGTAGTTATATTCAGGAGATTCATTGCACTTAACAGCAACTAGTTCTGCACTGATTCTTGTTAAACACTCATGGTTATTGAAGTCAATTAAATTTCTTTTGGCTAGTAGAGTTTGGATGGAAATCCTTGCAATCAAGAATTTGCACAAAATCGCAGCAATAAAAGAATCTACGATATGAAAGTGCTTAAAATAAAAGCAAAAAATAACTGTGTAGGAGAGATTTTAAGTACAAGTTCAGGCTATAGAACCTGAAGCAATGATCAGAAAACACGCCTCCACAGTTCTTATTTTTTAAAAAGCATTGAGTGAACGCACCTTTTTTGGAGCTAATTCTTTAATTTCTTTCTCGTTACCAACATGTATTTGTACTTCACTACTTTCCAGATCAACAGCACCTTAAACATGATATACTGAATAAAGATGATGTAAAATGTAATTGGTATGAACTACATCTTCTTCTATCTAGCTTTTTCAGAATTTTTACATTTTAAAGTTTTGGTTTGTAAAGTATAGTGCTAATGACAGCGCTGTAAGTTTCCTGGCTAATACTGGGGTAAGATATCAACTAGATCTGGGAAATAAATGGTGCCTTTCCCTGCCTCCTCCTCAAACAAAAAAATAGCTCAAATTTGAAATTGTAAAATAATATACTCCTTCACAATGGTCTATTATTCCACATGCGACTTGTCTTCCCATACAATACATTAAATTATTGATCAAACCGACTCTAATAATTATTCCTCACCATTTTTAGATCTTTTAGTCTTCAAATGACGTGCAATTTTCATCAAGTTTTTAATGGCGTGCTTTAATTCACTGAATCTGTATAATAAGTTAACGTTACATTGAAACTAAGAGCAAACAAAAACTGGAGCATTATAGCCTGTGTGTATGAATGTTCAATAATCACAAAATATCACCCACATTATACTCAACAACTCCTGTGGCAAATTTATTTACAGACATATAATCTTTCGCCTATGTTTATAGACTCAAAATCTATTTGATATTTTAGCAGCTTTAAAGAAGCCCAAATCGATAAATTTGAGAAAAACAATCTACGACGATGAGTGTTAAGTCAACGAGCTTGTGATTGATTGGTTTCTTCGGTAGAAAGAAACCAATCAAATGCAAGATCGTTGATTCAGCAATCTTCCTTGTAGTCTATGTATAAACCTAAAATTCTCAGCATTAGAAAATCTCAGGATGTTAAATTTTACTTTTATGCATACGTTCAAAGCAATACCAATGAAAATTAAAGAAATCGATGAAGCTGATTGGTTTAAATTCTAGTTTATGTTTGCCTACTGAGAGAGAAGCAAACTCATACTGAGTCTACATAATCTACATAAATAATCTTACGTTTGTTTTAGTTGCTGTTTATTTACACATTTTAATTCTGGCACACTTTCAAGTGCCTCTTCAAGACACATTTCACCATCAGCTATATTTTGTGCAGCCTGTGAATAAATAAAAAGAAGTCTCAAAATAACTCTTGGTCATCACCTTTTTTGAGCACAGTTTTCAGCTGTACAGGTGATGCCCCACAGTTATTTTGTAGGTTGGTTATATGAAATTACAACAGTTTTATTACTTATCAGTCACAGTGTCATTGTTGCATTGCTCCTTATTGCAGAAGTTATATACATAATCAATCCAAGAAGTAACATAATATGTTTTGTTTGCTTGTAAGTGGTTGAAATAAGATATCCAAGCATATACCAAAGTTTTCATGTGTCATCTGTAAATCTGACATACTAAGTTGGTACTATTCCAATGCTCAACTTAATAGCATCAGGGGTTAGGGACCATCTCCAAAATTGAAGAAACCAATCAATTGCAAGCTCATTGACTTAACACTCTTCATCATAGATTAATTTTTCTAAAAATTATTAAATTTTACTTTTTGAAAGCTGCTAAGATATCTGCTTTTGGTAACGAATTTTGGAGATGGCTCCTTAAAATAACTGTTGGTCATTACTGAGATTATTCAGAATATGTTCAGCCAAATTGACTGATAATTTTCTGAAATATCTATCCATCACAGTGATGACCAGTAGCTATTTTAGCCCCTATTGCACATAACTACTGTAGAGGAATTGCTTGAAGCAATGCTAAGAAATAAGTCCTGCGCAAGAACTATTTGTTATGTTAAGTACTGTTGATACATATCCTACCTCACAAACTTGAATATAACTGCCGGACATCACCTTTAGAGAAGTGTTTTTTTTAGTATGTGTATGTGTTATTTATTTGCAGCTGAAAATTATACTCAAAAACATTCCTCTAGGTGGTGTCCGTTATATTTAGGCTTACCTCATAGAACAGTTTATATTTTGATCTTATGATTGTTCTTCCATACCACACATCAATAACTTCAAAATCTTTATCAAGTTTCCAGATTACACTTACTGCATATCTAAAGCAGAAAGGTTTTATGATCATATCATTGAAGTTAGAAACCATCTCTAAAATTCGTTTCAAAAAGCAGATTATTCTAACAGCTTTAAAGTAGTCACAATCAGTAAATTTTAGAAAAATTAATCTACGATAAAAGGTGTTAAAGGAGTGGTCCACTCAAACATTTTATGGAAAATTTGGATTCAGCGTCATCGATTTAGTCTAGTTCAAATATTTTTTCTTAACTACGTACGTCATAACACATAAATAAATAATTAAATGTTTAAATATTTTGCACCTGAAATATGTTAAAATGAGATTAATTCAGAAGCCTTTTCTCTGACGTCATTGACGATAATGGAATTAAAATGAACTATTTACACGAAAGAGAAAAATCTTGAACATTTAAATTTTATGATTATACTTTGAAGACGTCTAAATAAAAATATGTCATCAAGTGAGAATGAAGATTTTGAACGGGAAGATGGAGATGCTTTATTGAATAGTAGTGATGATATCGATGATGATGAAGAAGATAATGAGAAATTATCTTCATCTATGATGGGCCTACAACCTTACCAATTCGAGCCAGAGAAAGAGCCTTCCTTGATAGCTGACTATTCTAGTAATGAGGAAGAGGAAGAAAGTGAAGAAACACATGGAGAAAAACCTCAGGAAGAAAAAACACGCGTTGAACTAGGAGTGCATTTGTGGTGTCACTGTGGGATGTGTCAAGACGAAAAACGTGAGATTGATTGTTTATGTTGTCAGGAAGTAGCCGCAATTGACGAAGAAAAGTTTAGTGGTAAGGAATTTAATATTTCAGATTTTTTTTTATCGATTTCGAAATAAATGTGTTTACAATTTATTCGCTAGACAATTCAATGGGCACACGACGTCGTGACATTGTTCGACATTGATCTGACGTTGTGTGCCTGTAGAGAGTATTTCATTCGCTATAGATTTACATAACACTATCTTTTTTACTGTAAATTGCTATTTGAACCAGTTCAATTTCTAACAGTCGTTCTTATACATAGGTGAAGACTGCGTGACATCTGCGGAGGAATTTCGACTGGTTTGTTTATCCAAACCTGTACTTAAAAATGTTCTTGTTGGTCTTCACGATACGAAAGGAGATCATTTAGAAAAAGACATTTCGAACAGGTGAGAAATAAGCATAGTTTCCAGAGCATTTTTTCTCTTCTATTAAGTATTATCAAAAGTGACAAAATAAACTCCAAGTTAAAATACCTCATATTTTATTACAACCTCATAAATATAACATATATCACACCCAGGGCTATCAAGAATATATTGGGCACATGACGTCTGATCAACGCCAAAACGTCTGATCAACGTCAAAACTACGTCGTTTTAACACTGTTTAGACGCTATCTGTCTGCTGGAGGAGTGATAACATAGTACTATTTTTATTTGTAGATCTTATCGGTATGCAGCGTATACGCAATTTACGTGGTGGATATACCAAAGACTGGGGAAAGGAAACCGCCGTGTTATTCCTTCATGTGTAATAGCTACAATTCGAGGCGATTTTGAGGAAATGGACGGTAGCTATGTTAACTACAAAGAGGGAGAGAGAGATTAGTTCCCCGTACTTATTAGTATTATAAATAAATTGTATATATAATTATTGTTTATAAAAAAAAATTATGTAATGTTAAAACGGGATTTCTGTCTGCTTACAACTTCATCTTTATTTGGTTTTGGAATTGGTGCAATATTTTCTGCGAGGATTGGAATATTTGGTACA
>JAULBZ010007469.1:0-11489 GCA_032360805.1 Neoturris breviconis | reverse complement strand
CTCATGGTATGTGACCATTTTACAAGATATGTGCAGGCATTTGGAACCAAAAATAAATCAGGTCGAAGCGCTGCAGAGAAGATGTTCAATGAATATGTGTTAAAGTATGGGTTTCCAGAACGTATCCATCATAACCAAGGCAAGGAGTTACCAAAATTAACATTTCCATACAACAGCACAGTTTGTAAGTCAACAGGTTTTACTCTCTTTTACCTTATGTTTGGACATCATTCTCGTTTACCAATCGATCTAATGTTTGGATTAGATGACCTCAGAGATCAGGAAAGCTACCCGGAATTTGTAAAAAAGTGGAAGACATCACTACAGACTGCTATGAAGATTGCATCAGCCATAGTTTTTTCTGCTACAGTTTTAACAGCATTTTAACAAAGTTTATTTATTTTTGTATAATTACTTGCGGTCATTGGTGGAGGCATATTCATGAGCATTGGGAATTTAGGAAGGTTGTTATACCCCACACCAATAGATCTCATAGCATACACTGATCTACGATTAACATCACATCCTCCTTTATTATTGCATGTCTTAGATGTGAGAAATTCCTTAGAGTATTCACATACACTGCAACAAATTATTAAGGTTAAAGCAAGTCCTGTTTTCTTTTCGGTCAGTTCTTTTAGCGACAAAGTCTCGCCACAACAATGTGGACATGCCAGCATTTGTATGGTATCATTTAGTATGGACATGTCCATCAGTCTATAACCTTGAATTATAGCTTCACTAGCTTCTTCTGGGAGTGAGATAGTGTCTACTTTAGAAGAGGGTGCAGTACTTATATTACATTCATGCTCAGACGTGTTCAGAGCTTGATCAACATTGTCAATGACAGCAGCAGTAGTGTCAGTGGTTTCAGTTTCTGTACTCCCATCTGTATAACGACTGCCATACAATCTCCTTTTTCGAGCATATACCTTCCATGCTCTTTGCTTTAGCCCTCTCCATTCATTAGAAGTTGCAACAATGATGTGAAAAAGTAACAGAAAGCTTCACCCAAGAGCAAAATCTATTTTTTTGGCTGCAGAAAAAAACAAACGTAGTTTCAGTCTATGACTCAGATTCCTGTAAAACAAAGTAGATATTAGTATAGCTGTGTGGCTTTAACGGCTGCTGCCATGAACAGATTGAAATCAAGTGCTATTTTGGGCGAAAGGTTAGGGAGTTTACTAGTTGCTATGGCTTTGAAATTAAGTAAACAGAACAGCAAGCTGCAATGATATAACTTGTCTAGTGACTTATGTTAAAATAAAATATTAGGGGTTAGGTCCTCCTTAGAATGAACTGTGTGAACAGCTATTCTCCTTTTTCCAAGGTATGTATGCAAAACAAATTGCTTGGCCTTCAGGACTAGTACAAAACAAAACACAAAAAAGTACTACATAAAAAGGGGAAAAGTATTTATTTGTATTTATATATATAAAAAAAAATTACTGTATATATTTATAAAATAACAACAAACAGCCATCTGTGCGCCAGAACTTGTGACTCTGGCAGTAGCTTTCCAAATGTGTTACAAACGCCCAACACTCAGCCTTACACAGATGCCTGTTGTTAAATTCGGAACCAGCCTTTAAAAATCAGAGCCAGCCTTAAGATATTAGGACCAGCCTGGAGATCAGGACCAGCCTGATAAGACATGAAAGTCAAACCCCTTTGCAAAGCTACTTCCAATAATGACTTAGGGCAGCAGGATTGTCTGGTGTCCTGAAGATAACGGGAGCAAAAGTGATCTCCCTTACCATCACCAGCTTACCATCCAAAATTACAGAATTGAAAACAAATAATTAAAATTAAGGATTCAACAACTGCAAGAAGAAATATCGAAGTCCTCTTTAAACATCAGTGGCAATTTGAGTAACGACTTAGTAACGATAATGTCAAATACTGATTCCAGTAAAATTTATCTCTTTACAAAGTTTTTCTGGGATGAACAACGAGAATATCTTTCGTCATCCTCAACTGGTGTCAGGTACCATCCAATGGTTATTCGATATTGTTTGTCATTTGCATTCCAAATCGGCAGCAGTATATGACGATATCAGATATGATGAACAAAAAGGTACTGGATTCTTGATACTTCCTAGTCGTCGTCTTCGCAATTACAAAAATTATATAAAACTATCATAGATGAACTCAAACATAAAGTCAAAGATTTCTCTGAGCCTGAAAAGTTTATTGTCATACTGTTAGATGAGATAAAGATTCAAGAAAATCTGGTCTGGGACAAGCATACAGGTGAGCTCATTGGCTATGTTGATCTTGGGGACATTAATTTAAATTATGCGACTCTTCAAAAAGCAGATGATATTGCAACTCATGTTCTGGTGTTTATGTTACGTAGTAGTGTCAATTCTTTTAAATTCAGTCTTGCAAATTTTGAAACATCTGGTGCTAGTGCTCTTCAAATGTTTCCCCTATTTTGGAAAGCTGTTAGTATTTGTGAACTGAACAAATTGAAAGTCATTGCTGTTACTTGTGATGGTGCATCTCCAAATCGTAAAATGTTTAGAATGAATTTTGATTTAACACTAGAAGATGATATAAATCCTGATGTTGATGTTACTTATCGAACTGACAACTTGTTTAGCGATGAAAAATTTCATTTCTGATCTGCCGCATTTAATAAAAACAGCTCGTAACTGCTTATCCGACTCTGGCAATGGTCGCTGTACACGTTATATGTGGAATAATGGCATGTTCATACTTTGGTGGTTTACACATATTACCAAAACTCTCATATGATCATATCAAATTAACACCATATTCAATTATAAATGTAAAACTTGCTGCCCAAGTCTTAAGCTCTACTGTGAGTAATGTACTGTCCAATTATGGTCCACCTGAAGCAGCTGGCACAGCAAAGTTCTGTTCATTAATGGACAATTTTTTTGATATCATAAACATCAGAAGTATCAATGCACACAAATTTGAACGTAAACCATTTTTGCTTCCATTTACTTCCATCAATGATCCACGATTCTCATGGCTACGTAATGTTTTTCTGCAGTATTTCAAGGATTGGTTACAGTCTATTGAACAACAACCTGGTAATTTTACCAAAAATGCACAAAACAATATGTTTTTGTCTCATCAAACATATGAAGGTCTTAAAATAACTTGCAACTCTATCATCGAAGCTGTTCAGTTTCTACTACAACATCAAGCAGATTATGTGTTGACGGAAAGATTCTGCCAAGACCCATTGGAAAATTACTTTGGCCGTCAGAGATCACTTGGAGCACGTAACGATAACCCTTCAATGCGAGACTTTGGTTTTAAAGATAATGCCATCAGAAACCAGAAGGTATTCGACCTATTGCTAGAAATGTTGGTCAAGCAGTGGTTGATTTCAGCAAGGAAAGACTGGCTGATACGAGGAAAGACTACGCAGGTGGATTAAGGACTGGGTCTAAGTTATATACAAACATAACTTTCAGAAGTTCTAATAGTTGTAAACATTCCAAGAACTGTTCCCATATAGTCATGTGATATACCATTGTAAAGCTTAGCCTCTCTAGAATGCATCCAGCTATGTAGTTAATGCTCTACGTCTACATGCTGTGCATTATAGCTACAAACACAAGGGTCTATATGATACCTACTATCAACTTTCGCGCTGGAAAGGCACTTAATTTGTAGTCAAATAACTACTTATCACGTAGCTTTAATCGTTGGGGAACTCCCCACATTCGGGGAATATCAAATTTCCATTCCAGGGGGTCACAGCTTGGCCTTTTGTCCATTTTTATTCATTTTGTGTTTAAAGAAGTCTCTGGGAAATTACTTGACGTAATCAAACATAGCAAACCTTAACACGAGTGCGCGCGGAAAAGTTTGAAGAATTCAAATCCGTTTACATCACGTTATAAGGATAAAGTTTAGAAGCGCGATATCCAAAAATCAACTCCCTTTCCCTTATTTGCTCTACTGTACGTCTTTCCCGCCTGTTGTTATGTTTTGAAGTTGACATAAATATCAGCCAATCAGAATCGATTATATATAAAATCAACCAATCATGGCGCAGAATGAACAATAGATTAAAAAAAATATGGCTGCTTTCAAACGTTCGATTTTTCGAATTTTAATAAAATGAGAATATGTAAACAACCGAACTAGAAGTATTAATTATATTCCCCAGGTTCTTAAAGGAAATACGCTGCAATCTGAGGCTTGCAAACGGTTCCGGTTTTTTAACATACAATTATTACAGCCTATCGTCGCCTTTATACCGCGGGAAATTTGAACTTCGTGGAAGATAAATAACAACTGCAGCTTCGTTTAGCCGTTAGCGTACTTATTCTTATATACTCACAACGATGTCTAGTTTTGTAGATCCACTATGCTGTGGTTACGCGAGAACGTTAGCTTTTCTTCTTGCGACTAACAAAGTTGAAGGAACAAAGAACCGTTCACCTACAGAACAGTGTATATACTACAACAATTTTTTTAAAAATAAGTTCAATGTTGAACCTAAATCGTTTAGTAAACAAGTCCAGGTACTGAAGAAAAATTTTTGCAAGGTTCTCCAAGGATGATTCATTGGGAAGACAAAAGTACCTGGAAACATTTAAACCTAAATCGTGGGAGGAGCTAAGCGAAAACAAGAAAAAACAACACTCATTGGTTAATTGTTCGTCTTGTCAAATAAACAATGCTAAAGAACAGTCCCTTTTCCCTGTATTAGCATTAAAATATAAATATAAATCACTTGAAAACCCATTTACAGCTTCCAATAAAGTCAAAATACCAAAAAAGAAATTATCAGAAATTACAAGAGAGATTTATCATAATTTGAACTCAAGATTTTCGAAAGTAACTGGAGTTAACTTCAATGAGGCACTGACCACTGTCAAGGAGTTAAATCTTTCAAAGAAGAAAACAAAAGCTGAAAGAAAAAATAAATTGCGTGCAATGTACAAAGCACAGAAAGATCATGTAGAAAAACAGCTAAATGAAACAGCTTTGAAGAGGTATTATTCATTACTTTCAACTGGGGGGGGGGGGGGGTCATTTCAATCCATTTTACCTTTTTTTAATCTATTATGCCTTAGGACACAAATTTCTATTAGAACATGCAGTGGTTTCAAGGCCTCTGGTTTGAAATCGATATCAGAAGTAAACTTAAACTTTTTTGCCCCCACCCCCAATTATTGTACACCACCACCTTCCCCCAATCTATGAAATTCCGAAGAGAATTAAATTATTAGAGAAGTCTGTTTTTTTTATTTAGTTTGTCAAGACACTGCATATAGATATATTAGTAAAAGCGAGCAATGTTTAAAATAACAGTAAATAATCACTGTGGAGGAGTGATTTACGGGCATGACCTCAACAGAGCGTGAAATAATAGCCAGTCATCACTGTGGAGGAGAGATTTTTCCGAATATTCTCAGCCCAATTGACTGAAAATATTCTGAAAAATCCACCCCTCCCACAGTAATGACCGGCTGTTATTTCCAGCCCTGCCTATGCTAAAAAATTTGTGATCATTTGCCTTAATTTTGAACACTGCTAAGGTCAAAGTTTGACCTTAGCAAAGGTATAAGCACACATATAATAATGTTGTTCATGTGTAGACTTGTAACACATTGAAATGAATTATACAATATTAATTAATGAACCAATGAACAGCAACTTGAATATTGATTCCAAACAAGACTAACTACAGTAGCGCTTTTGTAGATGAAAAATACAAATTCTGTATGAAGCTTCTTGGTTATGAATAACGTGTTTTGAATTCTTGCACATTCTGCCAATACGAATATATCTTGTCTTCTCACTGAAATTTTCCAATCCATTTCTAGAAGAAAATAATATATTTTGAAGACAGTAGACATGACAGTCACCCTTAACAATTTATTGATTATAAAATTATTTTTAAAATTATCTACACTTTAGGTGCCTTGGTTTACGACAATCATACAGTGCACATAGACGTGAGAGAATCGAGAGATCGTATGAAAGTCGAAATGAGACGGTAGAGAGAATCGAGAATAATGAAGCTGTGGTAAAAAGCCACACTGGTAATTTAGACCAATACAGCTACGATAAAAATAAATTAGAAAGTTTATTGCAAAACATGGCATCATCAGGGGAAACAATGAATTGGAGCAAGTTAGCACGTGACTGTACTTTGTCATTTCGAGGTAAAGCACCAAGAAATGCAGGGCAAGTGATCAAAGAGATAGTCGAAGAAAATGCTTTCGACATTTCAAGTATAAAAAGGAAATCCGAAAGTAAACATGTTCGTAGAAAAAAGAGAAGAGGAATGGGTGGAGAAGTTTCGGTGCCCTGTGAACCAACAGAAAGCTGGATGAGGGAGAAACTGCGAAAGTGCATTGATGATGGCGAGGTAAATGCAGGTAAACTCATTAATCCAAGGAAGATGGAGAAATTGGTGCTACAAAATGGAGTACTAGAAAACACTACCTTTGTTGTTGAGGGAAGAAAAATCCCATTGCTAGAAATAAGGAAAGATCTTCTGAAGAAACACAGCAAGTACATGCGTTTAAAAAATGATAAATATTATCAAGAATTATCCTATGAAGATTGTATAAGCATATTAGAAAACTATGAGGGGTGCATCTTTGAGGAGCAAGTTTCATTAGTATCACTGCAGAAAAAAATAAAGCTATATGAGTCCACTCGTAATATAACAACTTGGCATGATGGTTCAACAGTAGCAAATCATGGTCATTTATTGTTCATGGTTTCAATCACATATGATTCCGCTGTGTATTACACAGACAAAGAATGGTTACTGTTAACCGGTGAAAAAATATCAATTCAAAAAGAAATAGAAGAACCACAATTGTATATGATTGGTCGATGTTCTTCTTGTGACAGTGAACAGTTAAGCTACAGTGAAACTAGATTAGAGTGCATAAATGAACTAGAATTGGATATAGAAGATGAAGCTGGACGTAAATTTATTGATCGAACAAGGTTTTTTAAAGGTGATGGACCAGCAATAGCAATGGAAACTGGTAACCAAAAAAATGGACATTACTTTTGTTCATCGTGTGGAGTACATGCATCAAGGTCATTTGAGTATGACTATGCTTCAAATTGTGAAGTATGGAGTCTGGAAGATATGAGGAAAGCTGCAACTAAAGGTAGACACTCAAGAAAAAAGAGCTTGAATAACTGTAACTCAATCATTAAAGGGCTGTCAAAGAAGCAGGTTCAAGAAGAGCTGAATTCGAGAGGTATTTATACTAAAAATTCAGCAAATCGTGATGAACTTTTTAAGCAATTAATTGAGAACTTAAAAGGTGTGAAAAGAGTTCCAGCATTGTTATTCGAAAACGCTACAAAAACACTATCAGACATCTGCTGTGAAGATTATGAGATCTGCCAGTTTGAACCCATGCATGACATCGGACATCACATTGAAAATGTTTTAACGGAAGTTACAGAACATTTAGTAGAACCAGTCAAATCGAAATTTGAGGGTGCTGTCAATGCAGCTTATGAAGACAAAGCTTTAAAAAGATGTAGTGACCACAGAAGAGCACTCTTAAAAGTAATTGCAGCTACTGACCTGGATATACCCCATCAAATTCGATCTATATTGTTGAGCTTGGCGGAAATCCAGAAAATAGTATATGAACCAGATGATGCAAGAAACAATAAGCAAATTTTAAGATTACATAACCTAGTATTCACTCATCACATACTTCTTAAGAATGTTGTTAAGTCAGATCCAAGAAGTAATAAATTGTCATGTAGAAAGTTTTATGGAAAGTACTATCATGACATAGTTAGACATGCTCCCCTACAGCAAAGAATTGTATGTGGAGAGTCAGCAAACACAGAAGATGAAGAAAGATGCTTCAATCAGATCAAAGCAATTGCTAACCAAACTTCAAATCGTCATCATGATAATATATTAGCAAACATTTTTATTCGGACCCAAATGGAAAGTAGTATGAAATGGAAACCAAAAGAAAATAAGTGTGAAAGTGAAATGCAAAATATATGGAAAGTGATAGATCGTAAGCAAAATACAAAGATCAGTGTGAAACTAATAGACTCTAATCCAAGAGAATGGCAAGCTCATCTTCAAAGAATTGCAGACTACTTGATTGAAGGTAAAAATGAAATTATTTGTTCTTTGATAACGAGGTTCACGATTGTTCTATTCAAACACACACTTATTCAAATGTTTTATAACAGATTTGAACAGATGTATAGATATATATTTTAGTTAGTTAGGTCAAGAAGCTTACAGTCAATATTTTCTATGATACTAAGTTAGAAAATCGCATAATTCTGATAACAGAAAAAGCTTTGAGCTAAGCAATCAAATAGGGATGAAGGTAACTCTTACTATTTTTATGAGCACGAACGAAGGCTATGCTCAAAACAGCTATGGAAAAGGACCTAATATATTTGCTTTTAACATTCTGTACTAATTCACTAAACATTATACACAGGTGAAGGGACATGGTGGAAGCACGAAAGAAACTTTAACGAAGTCGTGTTTTATGACAGAGAAGGTGAAGAAGATATAAAAATGCCACTTATGCAACATTTTCGACATTGGAGTATGAAGATGGTGGAGAAAAATCTTGGTAAGAAATTTTTTTCGTAAGTTATTTTTGTGGAATCTATTATCGCCTTTTTGCTCCTCATGCACGAAAATATATTATGCAAAACACACCAAAAAACATCCATGCACAAAAATAAATTCCGCAAAATACACTTTAAAAAATACACTTTGTATATCGGCTCAAAATAACATTTATTCAGACAAATTTACAATTTTTCAAAGAATACTTTTTAGGAATCCAAGACAAGGAAAAGAACATTAATTTGATTTTTAAGTGTATCAGCCCATCCGTAAAAAATAATTCTGCAAAATAAATGGTTTTTGATGGCTTCATCAACAAAAATGTATTCCACAAAAAAAAAATTACTGCAAAATTCTAACCTTAAGGTATAATTTACTGATGTGATTATGCTAATAGATAATGAACCCTTTATTTTTAGAAGAGAATTGGGAATTGTGTTTGTCACAGAAAATTAAATTACCACTCAACACTCTTCGAATTTATAACAATAACGATACTAAATTGATCAGAGTTTGTTATCTCACAAAACTTGATGCTATAGAAGTAGAAAACAACTGCCCAGCAGATACAGTTGCAGAAGGCAAGTTAGATTAATACTTGAATTATAATTTGGGTATGCTAATGCATGAAGAAAGATGTACAAATTTTGAGGAGATGCTTGTTCGCACATATGTATGGTGTGAAATATATACAAATTGAGCTAATTTTTTTGTAAACTTAGAACTTGTACCGCCCTGGGCGCTTAAAGCGCTGTCTAAAGAACCGGGTATAAATCTCTTTATTTACTGATTAACAATTGTCTCGACGACTGCTTGAATTAACCATTACCTGTCAGTAAATAAGAGACTTTTCCCCGGTTCTTTAGACACTCTGAATCAAATAAATTTGGTAACTACTTTTTTAGGTAAAATAAACGTTATTACAGAATATTTACAAGATGGCTATTGTGTTTTTAGATCCCGAATTTAAAACAGATGATGAGGAAGAGGAAGTTGTTACAGAAAAGGCAATTGATGAAAACGACTTACCGATAAAAAAGACCTTGGTTGAGTGTCTTGATATAAGTTCAATAAGCAGTTCAAGTAACAATTGTCATTTTGAAGTATCAAGCGATATACCAACACCAAGTAATTCTTGTACTGAAAAAGAAGAGATACTAATTACATCATCACCCTTAAGAAGTGCACTGAGTACTTCTCTAGGCAAGATTTTAGGAAAGCTCTTCGGAAATGATGACCTTCAAGTGAAAGAAATTGATAATTTTCGCTTTCAACTTAAACGTGGCAATCAGTCTAACACAATGAAGACAAGGTATATGAAGCTAAGTTCGGAAATGTCCAAAAATATACAAAAACTATTTGAAGAACTTGACACCAAATTTAACATTTGGGAACGAAATTATTTTAAAGATCACATCCGCTCTGCAACTTTAAATGACATTGAAAGTCACACAGAAATTAATTTAATATTTCGCAAGCGTCAATTAGCTAAGAAATTGCTGAAACAGATTAATGAAAAAAAACTGTTTTAGTTACACCAAACAGCCAATTTAAATGAACAGTGGTTGAAAGGGCATTTGATATGTAGCTATGTTTCTATTTTATGGTTCTATTTTATATATTTGTGCCTTTAATTTTCGTGCACATGAACAAATATTGCAATGATAAGTGGTCCAGCATTGTTTTTAAGGAGTTAAAGATCACCCTTTATTATGCAACGTTACCCTTTTTGAAATACTGCAGTGACATCCCTACGCGAGTTTACATTTACGGGACGAAGCGTTAAACAAAAAGGGCAACGTTTCTGAGCTGTTTGTTTCATTTACAGCTAAGGGGTGATCTCTCTCTCTACCTAAAATAATGCATTTTGAGACTTGTTGGTATATACTGTATCCTAGAAAGCATTTACTTAAAACTTGTGAGAATCAATCATGCATTGTGGTGAATTATATCAAGTCCTAGCATAGTAGGAGGAGGGTGCCGATCTCCCGGAAATTGATTTACCACGAACTGTGTACGAGGCAAATTTTTAAACTTGATAAAGTCAAAAATTTCGCCTAGAACACCCCTGGAAATGATCTTGGATTGCCCCCTCCCTCTCCTAGAATCTGTTTTAGTCAGTTTAGTGTAAAATCTAAAATCATTGCTGAAAGTTAAATAGCTACTAGCTAGCTATAGCTGTAAAGTTAAGACTTAAAATAATTCAGAAAAAAAACTTTAGCCAGCTAGCTACATGTAGCTAGCTATATTTGACATAACTACAAATACATATCCATCGGGGATAGCTTCAGAGCTTGCTATATATATATATATATACAAAATCATGTTTTTTTTCTCAACATCTTTGATAGACTTATGCATAATTGGAAAGTAACAGGGTAAGAGGTAAAATGTATTTTAAAACTTTACCTTTTATCTTTCTTCTTTTCATTGCTCATTACAGGGTTCTTTCTCGGTTACTTGACAAAATATATCAAAAAGTCCAACGTTGAAACATCGTTTAAAAATATACTCGATTCATTTGAGTACAGATTCCTTGTATGTAAAAGATTTTGAAAGATATACTTATTCAACCAAAACCCGCCTCCTTGTTTCTTTCCGTTCCAAGAGAGAGAGAAAAAAATGGCCGCCGCATGCGAATAAAACTATGAAACTAATTAACAGGATTCCTCAAAATCTTTAGGTGAATTAAGCGATGACGTAATGAGTAATCCTGATTGTTAATATAACACAAAATATTGCGTAACAAAGCTTTTTAAAATAAAGACCCGTGCCTTAACTCGGCTGAGTAGAAGATCTACTTGTTGTGGTCTGGATGAGCTGCTACTGTTATGAGGTCCAGTTTTGGCTTGTGATTAATCTCATCTAGTTAAAGTGATACGATACGATTGCAGCA
>JAULBZ010007468.1:0-11489 GCA_032360805.1 Neoturris breviconis | reverse complement strand
GCTTCGCTACGGAAACTCAGTTAAATTTACTTCGTAAATTTTCCGGTTTTTTGAAAACTTCCAAATGCCATCTCTGATAGCTTAAAAGAGGTTACGGACGATCTCTGATTAATGTTGCCAAATAGAAACTCTTGGAAGGAGGTTACAGATAAATACGATTTCTATTTAATGTTGCCATAATGGCAAGTGTAGGTGCTGATTGGTTAAATTTCCATTTTCTTATTTCATAGATGCCGAAAGTGACGAAGCACCTGCGTACCTTCAAAAACTACTTCCCGGAAACGTACTTTCAGAGATTGGTTATTCGCCAGCATTACTTCGCAAAAAAACATTAGAACGGGTGCAAGACTTGTGTTTCAAAGCAACAAACATTGAAGCCGCATCACTGGATGTTTCCGAAGAAACAAAATTAAGAACTGGTATGGCTGTCACTGTGAAAAATGTTTTGAAACAAAGACGAGCTCGAGATGACTTATTTACGAAGAACTTAATCGGATTGAGAAATGATTTAGCACTACGAAGAGAACTACGGAAACCTCTAGATAAAGTACGTGTACTTTTTTCTCTCGTCCAGTAGAACATTGGCTGCCATTTCAGATTGATATCTATAATTTTCCTCTGAAATTTCGTAGTATATTTTCGAGAGGACAAATTCTTGATTGTCTAATATGTGGCCACTGCAGTGCTCGATATACCAATTACTGTGGGTGCGTGATCTATGAGCATCACTTCAGGCTATATAGTAGACTTAAAAACCACTCACTCCTCTACATTGATACACAGCGTGAAAGCCTACTGAATACGGTCCCGTATAACTCCGTATTCTGGCTGTGCTGTGTATTGCCATATATGGCAATACACAGCCCGAATACGGAGTTGTACGGGACTGGCTTTCACGCTGGGATTGTCCTTATTCTAAGCTCTGGCATCTCTTACAGTCTAAAAGAAGGTTCGCATAACAGAGGTCGAAAGAAGCATAACTGGCATCCGTAAAGAATGACCAATCATGCAAGTGGTTGGTTTCTTTATGACGAAGAAGCCAGCCAATTGTAGATTTATTCTTAATCATTGCAGACCAACTAGGGATACCTGATTAACACGCCTTTAAGTCTTGAGTGTTTTCTGACAACAATTTCTTCTATGAACCTATGTTTTATTGCACAAGGGATGCATCTCTTATTATTTAAAATTTATACCTATGCTATTCTTTTTAGATTGGTACGAACTATAACGTCTTTTGCAGTGCACCAGCCAACCCTGTTGATTACGATTTATTTGCAAGTAGTGTAGCTCTATACGAGAAGAAACAACTAAATGATACTGATCCTACATACGTTACTATTTCTTCTAAAGTAGGAACTATAGTCATATGCAAATCGTAGATATCTTGAATGCTGATATATTGGCGTAATGGGCACCACCATGTTTAACTCTGACATTTTAACAGAGCAGAATGTACATATTTTTATATAAGAAACACTAAATTTAGTCAACGGGCGTTCATTTCTCCTATCAACCCAAACATCCTTCATCGTTAGAAGCGATGCGAGTCATTTCGAAATATAGTCTGTATTCTTTGCGCTCCCCGCCAGACGTCGAGTTTGTGTAATAGGCTATTGAAGATCTAGTCGATTACCGGAATCTTACTAGACCACAAAATCTGTTTGATTGTTTAAGATGTCTTCGGGCACTTTTAACCAAACCACTGCGTGAAATACTACCAAATACGATCCCGGATATGTCCGTAAGATTATAACGGTAGTACGCAGTCCATGGGCGAAAATATCTGGAATCATACTCGGCAATATTTAACGCGTGAACAACGGAGCTCCGGCGCCATAATTATTAGTCCAGCTAATTAGCCTGTTCATTCATGGAATTTTGGTTCTTTGGTTAGAAATTTGTTGATGATAGTCGAATAGCGTTTTGTACATTTCGGAGAGAAAATTCATCGGAACTCAAATTAAAATGTTTCTTTTGGGCTAGAGAATAGTCTGCCTACGGGGTATCAAGCTAAGAAATTCGGAAGATAAAACGGGAATCGGGCGAAGTCGGAATTTACGGCACGGGACTCAAATCGGCTGGCGTGTTTTTTCCCTCTCGTTCTCTCTTCTCCGGGTTCCTTACCGAGAGCCTAAAGCTAGACTATGTTTCTTTACAAGTTTCTATTGAACTTATTCTGTTGGCCTAGGGTTGTAAGCTATACTAGTAGGTGAAATATCCGCGGGCATCATTTAGCCAATCAAAAAGGCTTACGTGTATTGGGAGTTATTCAGAGGTGTATTACAAATGTATTTCGACGTCGACGTTCATGGTATTGAGTTAGTGTAGCAGAAGAAGAAGACAGCATTTTTTTTTTCTTCATTTTTTTGTTATTTAGATTTACCATACATAAAAGACAAGAGCACTGCAGATCTAAAATTTTTGGTTACAATTTTTTGGTAATATATTAAATGACTTTATAAAAAATTGAAAGAAGGTTTAACTTCTTCCTTGCTCTGTGGCTTCGTCAGGTTTAATTTGAGGTAGTTTTTCTCCTTTAAACCAACAATGCTCTCTTATATCTTTCAATGAGGCACGATTATCAACGCAAGATATAAGCATTTTACATATAAGGTCTTTTACTTCTGCGGATATCTTCTTTCTACTAGAGAAGTGAACTGGTCGCATTACTTGCTCCAAAAGTGTCTTTAAATTTGAATCGTCGAAGGGCAAACTTGCACTCACCATTGTATACAAAACAACACCTAACGACCATATGTCAGCAATTGTGCCATCGTATGGAATACCTACAAAATATCAGATAATTTAATTGGTTAACTGGTTATGTTAGAATATATTTTTTCGAACAATGCAGCAATTAATACAGTATTATGATTCAAACATTTTCCTAAAAGTGAAATAAAAATTTAAAATATAAATAAATACATAGATGTTTAGTTTACCTCTCAATATTTCTGGAGGAGCGTAAGCGTAAGAACCACAAAAAGTTTGACTCATTCTGCGTTTTCCAGTTTCAGGATTGATAATCTGACCTCTTGCAAATCCAAAATCAGATACAACAATATTGTTTTCCATGTCCAGTAGAAGATTTTCACATTTCAAGTCACGATGGACGATTCCAAGAGAGTGGAAATACTCAGTAGCTGTGATCAGTTGCCGAAAGTAGCGTCTTGCGTCATCATCTGGTAATGGTCCTCTGTCACGAATAAATTCAAGTAAATCTCCATTTTCAGCGAGATTCATAATCAAATAAATGCGTGTATTAGTTTCGATTGCTTCTAGAAGTGAGATGCAGTTAGCATGACGTAATCTCTTTAGAACCTGTATTTCTCGGGGCAAGAATTTTGTCAAGTAATCCTCTGGGGCTTTTTTCTTTGAGATTATCTTAATTGCTACCCTTCTCCTGTGTTTCTTGGACGATGCACCTCGCACAATAGCGTAACTTCCTTTACCAAGCTGTTCACCTAAACCGTAGCCATATTGAGCCAATAACGCAGAAGCAGAATCAAATGCTGTTTGTGGTTGGTTAGGTTTTGTAGCAGGCCTTTCTCCCTCTGCTTCCGATTGAGTGGTTGCTACCGAAGAAGCGGCTGGTACATCTTTTGGAGGAGTAACTGGAGTAGGTTGTGCAATATTCTCTTCCTTTTGCTTATTGACGTCAACTTTAGTAACTGTATCGGACATTGTTGGACGATAATGACGACGGAATAATTTACGAAATGGGAAGTTATCTAGTAAAGTGTGTCGGCGTGTATTGTTTGAAGGATTATGTTTCTCTGCCATTAGATAACTTATGTATGCCCATGACCGTCGTGTTAGTGTGTTTGTGCCAAGAAATAAAATATTGCGCGTTATCTAATATTTGACGTCACATCAGAAACGTATTAGCTTATTTATCTATATAACACAACGCCATCATTCACCGTAGTAAATAAAGAGACCGAACCGAAAAATATTAGTTTAATTTGCTCATTTCATTACTTTAGTTCGGTTTCTAGCTCGGTTCTTTTCTACTAGCTGGATTCTAAGCATGACGTGTAGGTCCGAAAGAAAAGAGACAAAAATGAAATTTCATCGATTTCTTTGAGTTTTGTAGTCAAAACTGTTCTGTATTTTATTTAATAAGCGCTGGGGGCGCTAATTCCACATACCAAAAGGAGGGGTGCTTATTCAAGGGAGGCGCTTATTCCAAATTTGTGAAAATAAGGAGAAGCTTTCTCTTAGCATTATTATTTTTTTGAGACATACAATTTATTTTACATATGAATTCAAATATCAAGCTGTGCTGCCTCCTCCATATTAGATTCTGTGCTGACAAAAGGATTATCTTTGTTGTAACATGCTTCTTCTAACAGAACAAGTTGTTTGGGAGGTGCTTATTTGAGGGCCAAGGCGCTAATTTAAGGTAGGGCACTTATAATTAAAGAAATCTATTTCCTAGATCTTCTGTTTGGTTTAATTTTCTAAATTTACAGTTTATGCAACAGTGCGAGTTAAAGATGTTTGTAATTTTTTTTGCTGTTATTGATGAGGTAATTGGATTAATTCTCTCATAATTCTCCCGAAATTTTTTACTTAAATTACTGGAAAAATGTTCAAAATTCAGTTATAAGCTCATGGGCTTGTTTGCGAGAGAATAGAGTATGTTTATGTGAATGATTGTTCGAGTTATCGGAAGGAAATCTTCCCAAGCGACAAATGTTGATTCTACATAATGGAAGTCCAAATTATCTTCGAGTTAACAGAAGTTAACAGTACACCGATAACATTCCAGATAAATAAACACGCTATTACCGAATATCGTGAATATACGTGAATATCTAGTAAATAAAGATAAATGATACATTTTGTAAATCTCTAAACTCACGCGTGTCGTAAGGTAGCTGCTCCCTCATTAGAAGTGAAATCTTTGGAACCGCAATATGTTTCTGGTTGCATTTACACATACGCCAAAATAGACAATGTATAGACAATGTATGACGGCGCGATAGTTTTAATATACTTTGCTGCTGTATCTTTCTTAAACACTGCGATAAAATCCCAGCCGACAAAAACCTGTTCAAAGTCAGAAAAATAACGTTAGAACAACGTTCAGCAGCAAAGTATATTAAAACTATTTTAATATGTTTGTTAAAGAAGGTAAAGAATAACTCCACTTCGTTCCCAGGACGGCGTACACATATCAAAAATGTGATAAAAGCCCCTGGGAACGTAGTTGAGAATAACTGCCATTACGAGTGACCGGTCGGAAAGGGTTAAGAGAATTTCGTGACAAAAAAAGGTTTTGACCAAAATTGATATAATATAGACAAAATATTGGACCAAAACAAAAACGAAACTACACAAAATGTGTACTAGATTGGTTCCTTGTGCGCGAAGTACTGAAATAAGTTCTTATATTTTTCTTCCATTTGCGTCAGTTTAGAAAGAATAATGTTTGCCAAATACATTATTTCCCAGCTTTTCTTGTCTTTAATTTTTTTTTTGGGTGTGTGTATGTCGACATATACACCCGAGAAAATATCAAAGATACAAGAAGCGCTGTGTATTGGAAGAAGATTGACCATACTTAGGTATAAGTTTTGCGTCTGCAACACTCCACCTTTGTCAAATTTTGCTTATTTTTTATTTTTAGATCCTCCACCGCAGAAGTTTTTTTTTTGCCTTTGTCAGGTTCTGCGGAGGAGAGTGAGATGAGAAGGTATACACGTTTTTGTTAGAAGAAACTCGTTTATGAGAAACGTTCAACAGAAAAGGATAAGAAACATTTCTCTTGTCATAATGATACTAATAGCATCAATATTTTTTACTTCACTAAACTAAACTATATTTGACACGTTTCGTTTCTTCCGTTCTTCTGTTGTTGTACCTAGTATAGTTATTATTATCAATTTTATAGTATTATTATCAATGTGTTTTAATAATATTAATTATTGTTTGCCCAACCTCTATTATAAATTTTGCATGCGTCATCATTCCATGCGTATCCTACCGCGCAGTACTAGTGAAAACCTGGTATTGAATGAAGGCGAAAAAAAATAGTTAGAACAATTTAGTTAGAACAATCGATTATTTTGTTATACGTGCTAATTATGAATGGTTTTCCATCTATTACATCCTATGATTAGAATAGGAAAAAGCAGTTATAATGCCTAACCTCATTCCCAGGGCTTCTTCTCTCTTGACGTTAAGAAGCCCTGGGAACGAGGTTGTTATAATGCCCT
Source organism: Neoturris breviconis (assembly GCA_032360805.1). NCBI lineage: Eukaryota > Metazoa > Cnidaria > Hydrozoa > Anthoathecata > Pandeidae > Neoturris > Neoturris breviconis. Next base: position 5,262 of record JAULBZ010007468.1, on the reverse strand, counting down.
GTAAACCGGTCCCGATGGCCAAAAGTGTTGCTGGGTCTATTTATAATTTTTGTTAGTTTTGGAAAGAAAATCACTAGGCCTATTATCGTTTACTCTGCAGTATCAAATAAACGGGGACGCTTATAAATTTTTGGAAATTATTTGACCTCTTTCCCCAGCTCTTATTCAACTCCCATTTATTAACTATCAACAATAGCATAGAGTAAACTCGCTGAAAAGCTAAAATACGCGTTAGATTATAAGTCATAGTGCCCCACAAGGCTCAGTTATAGGACCACTTTTAGTTTTGTATATTAATCATTATAATGCTATTTATTTTTCTAATATTCGTCATTTTGCAGATGACACCAATCTACTACATTTCTAGTGACTCTAAAATTAGCCAGACTTGAATTGAATTGGCTCAATGCCAACAAAATATCCCTGAATGCTAGTAAGACTGAGTATATTCTTTTCAAAAGCCCTCGGAAGACCCTTAACTACGATTTTACAAGCTTCGCCGCTCTTCCGTGTTTGAAAAGGCAAGAAGCCCTGGGAACGAGGTTGTTTCAGTACTACACCCTTCGCTGTATTCAAGAGGGATGAATTATATTCCATGTGAATATGAAGATAAATGTAAAGAAAAAGTACAGTTATTCGAACCTCACTTATTCGAACTCCCGTTTATTTGAACAGCTTGTTATTATTCGAATCATTTCTGTTCACCTTTCTCCCTTTTGGTTCAAATAACCGGGTGTAGATATCGCTACGTGTGTCCCAGGCTGAAAGCAAATTAAATTATTTCGATTCCGTCGCTTTGGTTGCTTAGTTTGGGTTGGCAAGTCAAATTATTATTGTACAAAAAAATCAATGGGTGGAGGAGAGGACGACGAAAGCATTCAATTCAAAACAAACTTTGGTCTGTTCTTTTTTTTAAGTTTCTAGTATCCCAACAACGCTCCCAATAGTTAGATAAAGGATATGTATATAGCAAGTGAGAAATCACAAAGTCATTCGTCCATTCGATGTATGTTTTTTTGTTTGGGGAAATCTCCCCAACATTTTTTCGCAAAAACATCGAACAAAATGTGATTGTGAATCTACTTGTTCGAGAAGGAAAGAAGGAAGTGATCGTCTGTCAAGAAACGAAATTAACAAAGATAATTTCAAGATTAATCTTAAACCCATAAAGCTACTGTAGTCTGAAAGTCTTAACTCACTTCACTTGTTTCGGCGTTTAAGCTAGCTTTACTTACTATAATCTATATAAGTATAGCTAAAAAGTGTCCAATCCATCCAATGCCTGATCCAAACAGTTTCACTTTTTTATTTTTCTTTGCCAATGTTAGATGACCAGCAGCTTGTATACTTGTCTTGATGACTGCTTGACCCAACACTTACCCCTCAGTAAATAAGAGCAAACCTTGACTGCGAGACTCAAAATATCGCCGGGATAATATAGACACTTTTCATATACCTAGCTAGCTACTTGTTTTTGTGTACTTTTTGTTGTTTCAGTTTTCGAAGTGGGATTCTCCAAGATGGAAAATTTGATGCCTATCTTCAATTTTAGTACAGACTCCTCTTGCTGATGTGTTCTAAGCAGAAGATGCTTGTTACTGTTTGAATTGTCAATCATATCTACAAGAGGTATTTGCTCTCCTAGCAGAAATAGCAAAAATGGGAGGTAACTTTTAACAGCACTAAAATCCACAAGTTTTTATCCTAAACAATGCATTTTACTTACATGATAACTTTGAACGGACATCACTAGCATTGAACATGCTGTTTGCAGTGCCGTCATTTTGGAACTCAAACGTTTTCTTAGAAATACTTCTGAAATCTTATCTTTATTCAACTTCCATTTTGAATCCTTTTCAATTTGCCACATGACATCATGAGTCCAGCTACATTGAACAGTTGGTTATTGTCAAGTACAGTAACTTTGAACAGCAGATAAAAGTCCGTCCAAATTCTAGCGTCTTTACTGCCGACTTTCAACAAATGTTTTGCTAACATAAACTCAGTGTTTGAAATAATCGTAAATAACCAATGAGGGATTTTTGTATCCTGAAGCAAAGCTCAAAAATTACTCCTCTACATTGATTATTTGCTCTAATTTCGAACACTGACTCTGAAAGGATCCTATTTATATAGGTTTTGATGATTTAATGTTTACATTCCTTGTAATTTTTGCAAATCTGAAATACAGTAGGAACAAAGTAAGTATATATGATGATTGAACGGTCTATCACTGCCACTGCCAAAATAATTTGAGTCGAACTTTGTATATATTTATATCACAATAAGACATTAATTGCAATTTGTTTTATATTTCGTCAAAAGCACTTGTATTGACTGCACTAGTTGTAAGTTAGATATCCTAGCAGTGGGCGGAATAAGAGCGACTAATCACTATGTATGGGTGGTATTTGAGTATATCTTCAGGCTACTGTACATATAAACCTGCTGCACTAAAATCCCTCCTACACAGTGGTTATCTGCTCTTAGTGTGATTACTGCTTAGATGAATAGCAATATGAAATTGTATCAAAGTGATGTCATCTAGTCATATTTAGAACATGATATTTTATAAACATTGAAAATATTGAAAATTGAGACTTACGTTAATAGAATATAAAAATAGTTGCTTTGACAGGATTCAACACATCATAATCTTTTTTTTATTTTGCATCTTTTGAAACCGTTTTAGGCACAGATTCATTTTTGTTGACTTTTGTCAATTTTGGTTGATTTAAAATTGGCTTTGGAGCAAAATTTTGAGATGGTCCCGATTGTCCCTAATCTCTATGGAGAAGGGATTTTGGACCATAGACTCATAAGTGGGAATAGATGTAGCCAGAAGCACTATATTCTATAGTCAGATGTTCTAAATGCATGCATGCATGTTTATTATGTGGTTTATTTATGTATTTGTTTTTATTTTAGTAAAAAATATACAAAATTACACACTATATACATCTTAATGGAAACTGATTACACCTCACATACACTCATATCTAATAATTTTGTTAACTTATAATGGCTAATGTGAGTGAACGTTATTTTCTTACTTCTTTATATAAATATATACAGGGTCTTGAATAAGTGGTCTAAATCACTGTGGAGGGTAATTTTTGTATCCTCATTGGGGTTCTGATAACAGAGTGGGTGGGTACCACACTGTCAGTGACCAATCTAGGTCAAAATTGAGTTGACCACTTTTTGATGTGTGTAGGCATGTTTGGACATTAAATTAATTTTCTAATTTGTGACAAATTGTCTCCCATTCATGTAAATTTGGGATTTGGTATGTTTTAGTTGATCAGATGAAGTCATTTTGCCCTATTATGTGCCGGTATATAAATCTATATATATTTCAAGTTATTTCTGATGGGGTGCCCAAATAAAGTAGTGAGTGAACCAAAATAATCCTGAAGGATAGAATTTGCATCAAATACAAACTTACACAATGAAGAACAATCTCTGCAGAGAAATCAAATGATTACAAGGTTGATTATATATACTTCCCATGCATACTATTCCTGATTATTTCGTTCTCTAAGCAGTGTTGTTAAAATAAAAGCAAATAATCACTGTGGATGAGTGATTTTTGAGGATAGCTTCAGGCTTCAATGCCTGAAACCCATACTCAAATATCTCCACAGTAATTATTTACCACTATTTTGACCAAATTAAGTTAAAATTTTAGAAGTCTTCGTACGCAACAGACTGTTGTATAGTGCACAATCCTGGGAACTATCTGACAGTGAACTCAGAAAACTTGAAACTACCTGTTTGAAACATGTATTTAAGCCTCAACATAATGGTCGGACATCATCTATGGAGGAGTGTTTTTAGTATAGTTTTAGCTTTGCAGCATATTGTAGATTTTATTTTATTCCGTAGACTTTTGCTGGTTGCTTGGATAATGTTGAATTTTTACAAGCCACATACCAATTTGTAGGATCTAGTGACGATGAGGTATGTAATACTATTTATTCATAATGTCTGAACTTCTTTAAAACTTTTCAACATTGAAAATAAGAGCGAATAATCACTCTGGGGAGTGACTTCTGAGCGTAGCTTCAGGCAGCAAATTCTGATATGATGCTCAAAAAATCACTCCTCCTCAGTGATTGATTTAATCTATATGTCAGTATCATAGTAATAGTATATTATGTCTTTTTCTGTTATAGTTGTCATTCAACAAAAATGATGTCATTGTGTTAACCAAAGTAAGAATCAACCTCATCTTAACATTCTACCTGAGTAGGAGAAGCTTGCCAACAATTTTGCAATTGGTTCATTATCACAACAAAACCAATCAATTCGATAAGATATTATCTCAAAAATACAATGAGTGCTAAGTCAATTATCTTGCATTTGATTGGTTTCTTCAGTGCAAAGAAACCAATCCACTGCAAGCTTGTTGCCATAACGCTCTTCTGTGCAGTTTCAGTTTTTGTTTGAATTTGGTCAAATTTGTTTTCCTTAAGTTTGCCAAATGAAAATCATTTGGCACAAAATATTGAGGTGGACCCTTATTTAATGCTCAAACGAGAAGAAGTGACCAAATTTCACTTCAAAACCAACTTTATTAGTAAGGTTGAATTAACTAAAACTGATAAAATTCAACAAAAATTAGTCTTTACAGAAGTGTATTAGGTCAACGAGCTTGTAATGGATTGGTTTCTTTGGTATGACTCTGGACTCGGTACTCTCCTCTGTAGATGCTCCCACTACAAAGCTTTGGAGTCTATGCTGTTTATGTGGTACCATCAAATCCAGTACATAAGCCCTAGTTAACTAATGCTTTTTTTCGCCCGTGCATAAGTCCTCTTACAGAAAAGTCCACCCCTATGATCCATTAAGGATATTCAGAGTAAAAATTAATTTGAAAAATCAAATCTTATCACACTCTTAAATTTCACTGAGAAGAGAGGTTATATACGGTAATGAACTTTGTGTTTTTTTATGATTCACGCCCAGATAAGAAAGATCTGCACAGAATTCCAATATCAATATCGTCAATCTTCTAACACTTGCAAAATGTAAAGTTTTTTTGAAGCTTGTATTATACTAAAAACTCAATGACTTTCTCAGTCTACTTCTAAATATTTAATCAGGTTCAAATAGAGTGGCAAGTATCCAATGGGTAAAAACTTGTTTAAAGTCAGCAATGAAGATGCTAGAACAATATTGTTAAATCACACATACGGAGTAGTGTGAGTTATTGGAATAGACGTTATTCGCGGCGGCGGCGGCGGTAAGACAGTTTTT
>JAULBZ010007467.1:0-11493 GCA_032360805.1 Neoturris breviconis | reverse complement strand
TTTTTAAAAAAACCTTGTTTTGCCATTTTACCCCCTGGAATGATTTTTTGGAGAGAAAAAAAATACTCAGAACATAGACAATTGCAAAATACATAATTTCACCAAATTACATGAACTGTGTCACCTTCTATCAAAAGATATGCTCTGCATCCTGAAAATGACTATTTTTTTGATTTTCTTTCCCCCTGACAGGTGGCAAATCTTTGGCTAAAAAATTATTTTTGTAGTATTCTTAGCTATTAATGGTAGTTTATGGAAAGTTTCAAAGATGTATGTTTATTACATTTGGAAATATATTTAACTAGAAAACATAGTCATTTTTAAAAAAGTGAGTTAACTGCCACCTTAAGGACCTTACGCAATGACGACGTGTTTACTAGACGACGTCAATATCACGATAAATGAGAAGTACGCATGTGCAGCTAAGGGAAAACGCCAAATCAAACACGTTCTATTGAAGTGTCGACGCGCTCGATTTGTACATTTCTACGTCGTCCTAAAATCATCTTTTTAAACAAAGAAACAACAAAATAAAAACAAGTCAAAGAAATTAAACGAACAGAAAAGAAAAAAACGCAAGAGGTAAGATTAAAGTATTTTATTTGTTTCTATCTTTGTTTGTGAACAATTTGCTGTGACATACGACGCTACTACATAAATAAAAATATTTCTGCAATTTATTTGTTGTTGTCGATTTTTCGGTTGACGAAGGAAATAGAAAATAATTTGAGTTTGTTTCTTTCGTTTGATTTTATAAACACAGGATGTAAACGCTTTTATTTTGTTATTACTTTTTGTTTACCTTTGTAATGAGGTGGACCGATGAACACGATATTCTGTTATGCAGAAAAATAGCCTTTATAAGACCATATAAATACAAAACCAAATCAAAGGGAAAAGGAACAGCTTGGACAACAGTAACTAACGATTTAAATGCTCTTACGGAATTAAAATTCAATGTTAACCAAAAGTCGGTTCAATTTACTCGTTGAAAAAAACAAAAGAAAGAGATCTAGTGAAGAAAAGGCATCGGGAATCGAAGTCGAAGATACTGAGATGGATATTGCTCTGGATACCATAATTAAAGAGATACAAGCTGAATTTGAACTACACGAGAATGAGAATCGAACAAGAGCAGAGAGTATGACAAGAGATCGTGAGGAAGCTGAGGAAATGAGGCAATCGGCAATGGAGACTTTTACTGAGTCAAGAAAACAAAAGTCGATAGAAAACGACGAAGCAACGCCAAAAAGAGCTCGAAAGACAGGTTCAGAAACTCTTGTTTTTCTGCAAACAAAGGCGGAACAAGACTGCAAACTAAGGAGAGAGGAGATGGTCTTGAAAAAACAAGAATTGGAGGAAAAGAAACAAGAACAAAACTTGTTATGGAAAAACATGACGGATGCGCAAGAACAGGATCAATTTATGATGATGAATAAGATGATGGAACAACAAGCTCAATTCCAGCAATCTTCACAACAGCAAAACGCTATTTTAATCTCATTATTAAGTACAATTGTAAATAATAAATCAATTAAATTAAAAATAAATCTATTCTGTTAAAGGCGGACGGATTTTTGCTAAAGAATTTAAACTAAATAAGTTCGTAGATAAGTAAGTTTTCAAAGTAAAATTGAAAAATCATTTCTCTGCGACTTTATTCCGCTCAAACTCACCTTTACTCTCCGAAGGGGAAAGAGGAGAGGAGGGAGGGCGTTATTTGGGGATATAATAAATATAATCTAAACATTGAATAAAATAACGAGAAAAGTGATTTGAAATATCAGAAATTTGCATTAAATAACTCAAAACAAGTATTTACTCCGTTACTCCTTCCACAAATATCTTTCGGGTAGTGGAATACCACCTTTAGCAATTATTACATATTGTTAAGACATAAAAGTACTTTTATTGGAAATATTGTTCTAATTCCGGAGTCTCCAGCTCAAAGAAATTCGATGTTGTGTTTCCATACAAACATGCTCGCGCATTCGAAAGGATAGCGCATACAACATACATTTTACCAATAGCACTCAATAGCACTCAACCCAACTTCTTGTAGTCTAAGAACGAGAACCAGTTTATTATATCTCTAAAGAGCCTCTTCACAGCTACTCGAACACTGCTCATAGATTTGTTGAATGCCTGCTTATTTGGCGTTAACTGCGCTCTCTCTCGGAACGGACATTGTAAATGGACACTCAGTGGTCGATTGCGGTCGAAGGAAGAAGACATGACAGCAATATGCTTGCAAGGTCCGATCTAATGCAAGTTTTAAGACAGTATGCTGTTGATACCCAAGGAAGACCAATGTGCATTTATGTCCGTACAAGTTTGCGATCATACCATTCAGAGTTTCAACCGCTTGAAACTTATAAGAATGAACTTTTTTATGTCCATTATAAATGCATCTTTGCATATGGATTGGGCGACAAACAGGGCGCACAGTTCCATCCACAAATCCTCAGCAATTTTCTAAAGCTTCACCTTTTCTTTGTATAGCTTGCGCAAACTCTTCTAACATATTCGGTTGAAGCCAAGGTTGATTCAAATCTGTAAGCAGTCGGTTAAATTCTGTGTATATATGATTCATGATGCAACTTGAAATAATACTATATTGAGGAGTTAGTCTTCCGAATCGGGGAATCATATCTGAATATCTGCATGGATAGCTAAAGCGTTTCAGAAAGATGCACAACACAACACAGCGTTATATGTGATGATCCTTTCGGGTATATTCAAAACTTCTTGAAGCCTGTATATGTCTGCTGGAAAAAAACGAAATTCACTCCAACATTCTTCTTCGCGAAGTATATCTAATTCAAATTTTTCGTAGTTCCAATACGGAAAGTCACGGTTTTTCGATTTGTTTTCGCTGTACAAAAGCACGAATTCTTCTTCGTCTATATAATTATAAGAATGAGCAAAAAATGAAGCATCGCGAACAGTTCTCAATGGCGCCATATTGTTGCTACGTTCTTCTTCCTTGTTTACACTTTTTGTTTCTTTACTATTTTTGTTATTAAGGTTTTTATTATTCTTTTAATAATTAGTCACGTTCACATTATTTTTTTAGTTGCGTAATCAAATAAATTACATGACGTCGTCTTTGAGGAAGACTTTGCTAAATAGCGTCGTAGACACATTGCGTCGTCATTGCGTAAGGTCCCTATTTAAGATACACACATCGAATCATATTGTATGTACAAAAAATGCATGACGGATTGCGCCGTTCAAATTATTTAATCGTTAAATAACATTTTTATGAAATAGAACTGGTTATGCATTGAAAAAATAATAATAATAAAAAAAATTGCTGAAAGTTTGAAGTCTTATGTGATAAATATTGAATGAATTATTAATACTTGTATTTTTTTCACATTTATGAGAATTTAATATGCGATTTGAAAGGTGGTTTTGAATGATTTTTGAAGATCACGTGCTATAGAGATGAAAATTCCCCAAAAGATGTAAATTAGGATTATACAAAACTTCACAAAGTTTCAAGACTTCATTCTTTAAACAGAAAAGTAATTTTAAAGAAAAGCAATATGATAAGAATATTATGGCGAATCTTGTAGATATATCTATTAGTAACATCCCACATCTTCGAGCAAGCAAGCAAGCAAGTAATTAATTTATACTTAAAGGCCGTTTTCCACTTCAGAAAAGTTTCCGCTGAACTAAAACGGAATGGAAGATGCGCATACGTAGCTAGAAAGAAATTATAGACATTCCATATTCCATTATTAGAAATTTACATGATGTGATGTGTGATGTCATCACACGATGTGCGATGTCAATTTCTTACAATGGAATGTCTATAATTTTTTTCTACTCGTGCGCGTTTTCCGTATTGTTTCCAATCCGCGGAAAATTCTCTGAAGTGGAAAACAGCCTTACGACCTCTTCAGTTTTTAGTATTCATATTTTATTATTAAGAGTACAGATGGATTCTTTTCATAAATAAATTAATAAACCCACTCATCAAGTCAAATAATAAATAGAAAAGGAATTGGTAATTCTTCGTTTAAATTGTAAACATGTTCAATATTTCACATACTGCTGGTTAAACAAAAATAACTTTAGCTAATATGGTTTCCTTTTACAATTGTAAAGAAAAGCAATCATAACAGGTTTTAAAATATAAAAACATCAACGAATTTTGAAATTAGTTCATGAAAATATAATTCGACGGTCGTCAATAAAGTGTCCAAGCTCGTCCCCAGCACCTTTTGACTTTTTTTTATTTTTCTCGGGAGAAAAATAAAAAAAGTCAAAAGGTGCTGGGGACGAGCTTGTAGAGTGTCTTTTAGTATATATTAAATAATCCTCGTAGAAAAGTAAAATAAAACCATTCAAAATGTCTGAATATCGCAGAATATTATACGAATATGTCACCACAACAATTGGAGCATTAGCTATAGTCGCAAATGGTATTGAAATTGTATCCATTATAAGAGCAAAACAATTACAAAAAAGAATGGCAATAATATACCTATTGAATTTATCTATATCAGATTGCTTTCTTGGTTTTGCTATGGTAATATTGAAAATAATGCACCGCTTCATGAAAACAACATTAAAAGGAAATCAAGTTGCTAAAGAGACTTATGACTTTCTACGAGTTGGTTGTCTTCGTTTTGCTTTATTCGTCTCCATAATAAACTTAATTGCGTTAACATATGATAGGGTAATCGCTGTAACCAAACCATTTCTATATAGACATCGTAGTGTTAAAGTTATTGTTTTATTGTGCATTGCATTCTGGGCATCTGCTATTCTATCAATCTCATTGGTTTATTGTTTAACAAAGCTTTATTTGAAACATACCGAAAGATACGTAAATGTGATATTTGCTGTTTCCGTGTTTCCAGCAGTCATTGTATTTATCATCTTCTATATTATCATTTACAAAACTCTAAAGATGAGGAAGAAAAGCGTACAATGCGTATCGGCACCAATGCACTGGCTTCCGTCAATCGGTAGAAAAAAAAAGGAATCCAAAACAAAGAGACACGATAATGAGGTTTGAATTATTTCTTTTAAGTTTGATTTATCAATTAGCGGGTAAATTCCGCGTGAAACCATAAAGAAAACATTCTATTTGTAGAAAAACGTGATAGGAGGTCAATTTCTACCAATGGGATGAATGTCTACTTTTGGCTTTGGCGCGAATTTTTGTTCCAAATGGAAATCAACGTTTAACATCACTTTTTATACAGGTTATTCATATCTTACACTGACTCAACCTCGTTCCCAAGACTTCTTGACATGACTAGAGTTAGGAAACTTGCAAGAATGAAGTTATATACTTGTATATACAATAGACCTATTCACAAATATATGAAGACCAAGCGTTGGCTGCTCAAAGTAGAACTTACTGGAATGCAAGAACTTCCTTTTTGTACACATTGTGGAACAGTTATTTCTTTGCTGACATCATCAATAATCACACGTTACCATGATTTATTTTTTGAAAAGTGTGTAATCTTTAGAGACCGATAACCTTTCTTCTAAAACTGATTTTTGCGTTCTCTTTCGCGGTACAGAAAGATTAGTACTGTGTTTCTTTACATCCCGGTCTGAATAATATTATTAATTTCTTTATTTTTTCTTACAGATAAATGTGCTCAAGGTTGCCATCAGAAATGTTAGCATCTTTATCATATGTTGGGTACCAGTCGCTATAGCAAGTTTATGTCAAGTTATTAATATATCAGTCGTATCAAAACCAGTATGGTCAACATGTTTTACAATTGCATATTCAAGTACAATTATTAATCCTTGTCAATATTTTATACATACCAGGAAAGTTTTAATACAACGAAATACAAACCATCAAAAAGTAACAAAAGAAGATGCAGTAAACCAAACTTCTGTATAGGACAATTTCCAGTGAGAATAATGCAATATTACACGTGTATTACGAACCTCTAGTTTCTAATACGAGCCAGTTGTAATATTATGGTGTCTATCAGCAGTCCGTCATGTCTAAGTTTCTAAGGCAGCCTAGACCCAAACCCCTAAATGAGTTTCATTTTTTACGAGCTTGTAATTGATTGGTTTCTACGTCATCATAATTAATTGTGCCACAATGTTTATTATGCGTTGGCCTAACATTCTGGCGGTTTCAACACTACAACATAGTTATCTCAAACGTTATGGAGGGGGTTGAAACAACTCCCGAGTATTGGGGAGTCCCAAGAGGTCCAGTATTAACATAGTTAAAGAATACATTCTTTCACCCTGTAATATTCTTTGTTTGACTAACATTCAGTGCAACATCCCTTTGAAAGTCGATATCTCTACTAATACGAAGAAATATTGTAGTGCGTTCCCGATAAAAACTATGTTATAAAAACCACCGCAAAAAGAAACCTCTCTAATTTGAAAAAAATCTACCAGTTTCCTGGAACTTTGAATGAAAGAGGTTCCACTATATATCTAATTGTATAGTATACATTTGCTTCAACGGGATGTTTCTGCTTATATTTAATGGATGAAGGTCCAAGCTCTACTAATAATTTAAAGTTTCTCTGCTACGAAGTAAGCTCTCCCCTTTCTTAGGAGCCATCTCCAAAATTCGTTTCAAATAGCAGATATTTTATCAACTTCAAAGAAGAGGGAAATTAATCTACGAATAAGTCAACAAACTTGCCATTGATAGGTTATTTGGTACAAAGAATTCAATCAATTGCAAGATCGTTGATTGAGCACTCTTCCCCTGGGAACGAATTTTGGAGATGGTTCATTACTTCTCACCTAATCAAAAGATGAATCCTGTAATTCTGAATTTAAGTTAACCATAAATTTTGATTTCCAATAGCAAGAACATTTAGCACGAAAGCCAACAAAAAGGCAAGAAGCCCTAGAAACAAGGTTGGCACGAAAGACATTCCATATGCAGAAATTGATATCACAAATTTTCCCAATGGGGATGTCTTCTTTTAACGTTTTGTGCGGAATTTTCCGCCTAACGGAAATTAATTAATAGAGTTTCACAGCACGGCGTGGTAGTTCAGGTACAGGGCAGCTCCTTTTTTGGACTTGCTCTTTATTTTCATATATGGCAACACTCAGTCAACATTTTGGGTTCGTATTCGGTAGTAGGACCAATTTTCAAACAACGTCAAAACGACTTGGTGACGTTGTATGCCCATTGGATAATTTATGTGCATTATATGAAAATATATACCCAGCCGACAAAAACCTGTTCAAAGTCAGCAAAATAACGTTAGAACAAAGTTCTTTGAAGGTTGTTTTAACGTTATTTTGCTGACTTCTTATGTATCACGTTATATATATTCATAAAAACTGTTTATCCAGTAAGCACGCGACGACATTTTCAGATCGCCATAAGGGAAGCGATGGAATAGTGTGTTTGAGCTTGAGGGGTAAATGTCCTGGCGTGCTTTAGCTTCGTGTTATCTAATCACGATTTAATATATTTAGTTCGATTTTATAAAACAAAGGATGGAATAATAAATGTACAGATAGTTCACGCCAAATAGATTTTTTTCTCATGTCTTAACCGTATTTCAGGGTTTTTTGAAGAAGCTATTTCTGGAAGGGGCAGGGGGGGGGGGGGGGGGCGCCCAAACTTGTAAACCACTAATAGTATAGCCCCCCCCCCCCCCCCCCCCTCCATAACTTTTAAACCACTAATAGTATAGCAATGAAGCTCAGCAGTTTTCCAAAAACGTCATTACAAACATTTTTAATGGCAAATTTTGCTTAAAATGTGCACGTTGCTAGAATTACGATTAAAAGAGTTCTAGACAACGTTTTTCTATTCTGATTTTGGTTTTAGACAGTTATTGTGCTGCTCTGTAACTTTTCCAGGTTTTTAACCAAAACAATGCAAAATACCGAATTTATCGTCCAATAATCTGAAAAAGATCCGATTTTCAAGATTTCAGAAAAATCGGAGAAAACGGGTTAGTCATGTCACCAACACTTTTAGAAATCTTTCTTTTAACATTCAATGTAACTTGAGAAAATTTCATGTTATAAGTATCGTTCAAACACAAGTTATTGAAAAATAAGAAATCGTCAATTTATATGGGATTTCTCTATGTAGAAATTGGTGGTCTCAGGTTATGACATATATTAATTGATTCGCTGACTTAATCAAGCTGAAATTACCACAATATTTGTCTTATAGATAGTTGCAAAGAGTTAGAAACTTTCGATACTATTGCTTTAGTGATTCAGACGTTAGTGGGGCGGAATCCACCCCGTTTAGTTAAAATAGGGTTACGAAGCCATCTTCAAAATTTGTTTTAACCCTATTCAGTATGGGCTTTTTAGGGCTCTGAGTTGTGCCCCCCTCCACAACTTTAGATGGAAACATGCTATAATGTTGCAACTTTCCAGAAAGTTAGTCCAACACATAAACAACACTTTGGCATTTTATTTCGTTTGTTCGTTCGTTTGTTAGTTTCTTATTTATTCCTTCATGGAATTCTTTTCTTATTATGTAATACATGCACTTTCAATTTTATAATTAGCATATTATTATATTGTACACTAATTGATTAAACGTCATTCATTTACTTTTGTATCATGACAACTGTTAATATATTTAAAATGCCTGCACGAATATCTTAAATTGATGATAATTAAAATGGCATTATAAAAAAATAGATTTCTTTTGATTTATTATCTTGAATAATTAATTATAACAACATATAACTGATACGATTTATATACTGAACAACTCAAATGAAGTACTTCCTCTGAAGAATCTATATATATTGATAAAGATATTGTAAAGTTGTAAAGACTGTTTACAGCTGTAAACATCTGCGGTAAATTTTTGTAAACAAGCAAGTAGTGAAAAGAGTTTATAAGAGTTTGTTGATTATAAAAGAACGATTAAATTATGAAGAATGGCTGGTTGTTATTGATGATTTTATTATTTTTCTTCGTAATTGGTAATGAACATGTTCAAACTATACGTATATGGCGACGAATACGAATACGAATACATAGATGGCATCGTTCGACATCGAGAATATGGCGTCCACCAAGGACTTGCAAGAATGTAAGATATCGACACTGTTACTGTTTCTGGTATGGGCGTCGCTGTTATAGAATATGTGGATGGAGACACAGAAATGTTTGCTACTGATACTTGCTACATAAAATCGTTAACATTTATATTCCAAATTGACACGTGTCCATTGGTTGCTCAAATTAAAAAAAATAATTGTAATGCAATAACTTTCCTTTTGTGCAATGACTGGAAGTTATTGCATTGCAACAAGTTTCTACTTTCTGCAGTATTCATTATTTTGTGAAAAGGGCAACTGTATCCTGGAATAACTTCCCTAATTTATGTTTTATAGCTTAACTGAACCCTATTTCTACTGGGCTTTTTAGGACTCTGAGAATTTGGGGTAATTGTGCCCTCTCCTTCATAACTTTTGATAGAAGCATGATGTAATGTTGAAAAAAAGTATGACAGGAAGGGGGCACAATGTGCAGTAGAAATAGAGTTAATATATATTAACTTAACGTACGTCACAAAATAACGTGTCTCATTTTTCTCCGCATATCTTTAAGAATTCAAAATAATCCGGTTCACCAATCTTCTCGCGAATTTACAGCCTTGTCGTTCATGTAGTTAATCTTGTTATAATAGGGATCGAACACGTAAGCAGAAAAAGAGCAAAAAAAGCTTTTTGATTTTGTTCTAGTTTTGTTAAAGGATGAACAAAACAAGTGACTTCGGAGTCTGATTTCTCTGCTTATGGCAATATGCAGTCTATTTATAAACATACGACTTGGAAAGAATGCTGAACGCAGTCCAGTATAAGTCCGTAATGGAAATACAGAGACTGCACCCGGTAATCTTTTATGCTGAGTTCGGAGGTGTTTGCGATCATATCTTATACCAGTTCAGGAAAAAACTTGTTCAAAGTCTGCATTAAGCACGCTAGAAGAATTCTCTCTTCTTGATAAATCTTCTATTTTGATAAGTACTTTGCAGAGGTTTGATTTTCCCGATTTCTAACAAATATCATTACTTATCCCCTGCCAGCAAGCGACGTAGAGGCAGCGTATAATTAATATCTTTTTTCTTAGCTTAGGATCTAATCATGTTTACGTATATATATATATATATATGTATCAAGTAAAAGTCATTGCGCGTGCTAGAACTCATCCGGATACGAGATCGAGGA
Organism: Neoturris breviconis; assembly: GCA_032360805.1. Classification (NCBI taxonomy): domain Eukaryota; kingdom Metazoa; phylum Cnidaria; class Hydrozoa; order Anthoathecata; family Pandeidae; genus Neoturris; species Neoturris breviconis. The sequence continues at coordinate 1,303 of JAULBZ010007467.1, read as the reverse complement.
ACACTGGACGCCGTTTCGGGCTAATTTGTCCTCGTGAGCAGTATATACCCACTCTCAATGCTAATGCCTGGACACTTCAATAAGAGAAATGATCTATCCGATCGCCAGTGGAGGTGGAAAAATCGGGTCTCACTTCACTTGTGGTCCTGATAGTGTCCTGATATGTTATTTTACTAAGGCCATTTTTCAAGTTTCCTGCCTTGTTTTCTGTCTTATTTATGAAAATAATTAAATACATAGGAAAAGTCATTGCGCTTGCTCAAACTCATCGTGAAAAGAGATCAGGGAACCCTCGACGCCGTTTCGGGCTAATACGTCCTCATAAGAAGTTTATACCCACTCTCAATGCTAATGCCTGGACACTTCACAAAGAGAGACGATCTATCCGATCGCCAATGGAGGTGGCAAAATTGGATCTCACTTCACTTGTGGTGAAGTTGAACAGATAAATCGAGACAGCACGACCAATGACAAAAAAGTAATTTAAAGATCGCCACAGAACCTTTGGAGCCAATTGAAGAATGCGGCATGAGACAGGTAATCTCACCGTACATGGTCATGGTCTTTCGCCATTTTTCAGTGTCCTGCCAGGTTATTTGACTTGAACTATTTCAGTGTCCTACCATGTTACCGTGCCCATATTTTATTTTACTAAGGCCATTTTTTAAGTGTTCTGCCATATTTTCTGACTTATATATAAACATATTTATATAAATGGTAATAGTCATTGCGCTTGCTCGAACTCATCCGGATACGAGATCGGAGAACACTGGACGCCGTTTCGGGCTAATTTGTCCTCGTCAGCAGTGTATACCCAGTCTCAATGGTAATGCCTGGACACTTCAATAAGAGAAAAGATCTATCCGATTGCCGATGGAGGTGGCAAAATCTGGTCTCACTTCACTTGCGGTCCTGATAGTGTCCTGATATGTCATTTTACTAAGGCCTTTTTACAAGTGTCCTGCCATGTTATCTGACTTGCAATATTATTTCACTTTGAACTTCAGTATGCTACGTTTTCCCTGTAGTATACTGCCATGTTATTTTACTTCAACTATTACAGTGTCCTACCATGTTAGTATCCTGATATGTTATTTTACGTAGGTCTTTTTACAAGTATCCTGCCATGTTATCTGACTTGCAATGTTATTTCATTTTGAACTTCAGTATGCTACGTTTTCCGTATAGTGTACTGCCATGTTATTTTACTTGACCAATTTTTCAGTGTCCTGCCATGTAATTTGACTTAAACAATTTCAGTGTCCTACCATGTTAGTGTCCTGATATGTTATTTTACTAAGGC
>JAULBZ010007466.1:0-11493 GCA_032360805.1 Neoturris breviconis | reverse complement strand
AGGATCTGCGGAATAGACTACGTCAGGTAGCGGAAAACGTCTTGTGTCTGATAGGTATGATTAAAGACTGTTCTAATCCAGTTTGAACTTACCATTAATACTATTACTATGGTTGATACTTATAAATACTCAAACAGATTTTAGGACCGTATAGTACTGCTACCTGTACTTTGCGATCCATTTCTTTTTTCGTCATTGAGTACGCAGTAAGGACGCTATAACAAATCCTTCAACATTGTTCTAGCTTCTTTAGTAAATACTTTGAACAAGTTTTTGCTCGCTTGAAAGGACATGAAGTTGATCATGTTCTACGCACGTATTCTTACCAGTGTGAAAATACTTGTATAAAGTCAGCAGTGTAGACGCTAGAACAACATCATTCGGCGTTGTTCTAGCGTATTTACTGCGGAATTTGTACAATTTTTGTTGTGTTTATTACAATTAGTCAACTAGTCTTAACTCTTACCTGGTAGCTAGCCGCATCTTAACAGCAATTTTTCAGCAGTTTTTCATATTTTTAGGGAGTATTGTTAAGTACCCCCCTCCTCCAATACATTCAGAGCTCCCAAAAGCCCATACCGAATAGGGTAATTAAGGTGGCAGTTTTCCTTAAATTTTAACTATAAATATTATATTTTAACCTTTCGTTAGTATGGTGGGGTACCCCCGGAAATTTGTTAATTTGTTGGAAGGTATTAGAAGATTCAGGGGTAAAAAAAGCCACAAAAGTATGATGCAGATTTTTAAAGTATGTAAGAAAATAACCTCCTGAATAATAATTTTATTAACACTGAGCAAAATGAATTTAAACGTTAATAAGACGTACTGAATAACGGTGTATGTACCTTTTATGCATAAAAATACCACAAATCGGGGTAAAGATACTTTTGACACAAGTATTGATTGCCCTGTTTGACTGTTAAAGTAATATGAGCGTAAATATTAGGTATAATTTCTTTCAGAAATTTGAAAATAGCATTTTTTAATCCTGAAGAAAAGTAAGAAAAGTTTGTAGTATTTTTATGCCTAGAATACATCCTTACGTTATTAGCCTGAGTTCCAGTCTCAAACTGCAACAAGTAGTATTTAGTTGTTGTAGTTTGGAACTGGAGCTCAGGCTATATCCTATTTGATGTTTCTTATTAACGTTTGAATGCATTTTGCTCATTGCTAGTAAAAGTATGAAAAAACCTATTCTAAATTTTTTAGAAATACTGCCACCTTAACTTGTCAAATTACTCACTGCGTGAAGTACTGAAAAATATGATGCCGTATGTTCCCTTGTATGGACTGTGAATTGCTATGGACCTAAAGTAGTACTTGTTGCAATGTAATAACTTCCTTTTGGTGCAGTATCCTCGTTTTTATGTATTTGTGGATAGGTCTATATGTTGCGAACCAAACCCATATATGGGAATATACGACACGGTGTCTTTCTCGCTCTGGTTATAACTACTCTCTTCAGGCACACCACGTCGAAGCAACGTAGAAACAACATCAAAATGACGTTTCGACGTCGTGTGGTCGTTTTTTCGACGTTGTTTCAACATCTTGTGCCCGTTGGGATTCTTGTTGATCTCTACATGTCTTATTGTTGATTTCCATTAGGTAGAATATTTCGTGCGCATGCTATTAGACATTCCAATGGTAGAAATTGACATCACACATCGTGATCACTTCTTTTGGCTTTCGCGCCAAATTTTCAGCCTAATGAAAACATCTCAATGAAAATCAACCTTTACATTAGCCTCGCCTCGCAACCTTTGATATCTTATAGACCTACTAGACACATAGATAATTCTATTCAATGTCTTTTCTGATTAAGTGTCCTCTGACCACCAATGTGTGATTTTCTAAATGTACGTCTTCCATGAAAAATGATGTTATAACATTCGGTGTGTTGATTCATGTTCTTCTCAAATTTATTTTCAATTACTGCATTTTTTTCTGGCCATTAATTAGAGATTATTGTTGATTTGGGAGGGCGTGGCACTCTTTGTTTGTTTCCACACTATCAAAATAAAAGCGTGGGTTGATTAAGGCCATATGAAACACAGGGCGGTCTTTCTGGAAAGTAAGCGAGTAAATAAGCTTTTTTTTTGCCTTGCTTTGCTTTTTGGCTGTTTAAAAAAATTAAAATTTTAAAAAATTCTTCCACCACATATTTCCCCAATCCTGAGTTCATATGCCCTTAATATGATAAATGATATGGTATTAAAGAAGGTCCAACAGCTAAGATACATTTCTAACTGGTGTGCGTATCGTCAAGTCACTGTACCTTCTTGTTTTGCAATAACAAACTCCTTAAGATGTACATGATTAATCAAAACTGATTAAGGCGTATAAAAAGGTACAAATAAAATGGTGGTCCCAGCATTACATTTATTCATTCTTTTATATGAGGATAAAAGGGGGCGTTCCAGAAACGAATGCAAGTAATTAATATTTTCTTCTCCCATCGTCTCTTTTATAATAAACAATCAATCGCCAGCCAGAGAAAACCTGTTCAAAGTCAGCGAAATAACGTCAGAACAACGTTTTGTGAACTTTGTTCTAACGTTATTTTACTGACTTTGAACAAGTTTTTGCCGGCTTGGTCAACGAATATATATTTTCGTTGACCTATATATAAATTACATTTAATTATGATCATTTTTACGTTTCTCTCATTTTAGGCTCACGACGTTGGACAAACGTTTAAATACGACGTCAAGACGACGTTTGAGCGTCGTGTTGGCGTTGTTTTGACGTTGATCTGAAATCGTGTGCCCTTAATTAATTCTTACAGATTAAAGTTTAAGTTGTTTTATTGTTGAAACGTCTGAAGTAGGTATACCCGGCAGACACTTACATAACGTCAGAAAGACGTTTATTTTGACGTTGATTATATGGCGAATGCTAACTGGGTATAACAACAAACTTCTGAATTTACACAGCGTAAAAGACTACTGAATACGGACCCGGTATAACTCAGTATATATGGTAATACACGGTCCGAATACGGAGTTATATGGGTCCGTATTTAGTAGACTTTCACGCTGTGTAATGCGGTAAAGAAATCTCAAAACACACTCCTTCATCGGTAAAGACCGTTTTCCATTAGCCTAAAATTCCGCGTGAAATCCAAATGAAGACATTCCATTGGTAGAAATTGACGTGTGCAAACATATTTAATATACTATCATACATTTGCAAAGCTTTGTGTGACCATGCTGTTCCTTTTAGCATCTATTTATTAAATATTAGAGTACAAACCAGTGGACAAAAACGTGTTCAAAGTACGCAGTAAAGATGCTATGACAACGCTGAACGACGTTGTTCTAGCTTCTTTACTTCTGAATTAGAACATGTTTTTTCATGATCACGAAAAGCATAGCTTATCGTGATACTGTACTTCCGTCGTAACCTATCGACGATTTATATGTAGTAAATGGTAGCATGATGCGCAATGATCGTCGGAAATAGCATAAACATATTAAAAGTATATGATATAGATGAATTACAACAATAAACACATTTCCTTATCCACTTTGCTCAATCATGATATTAATCTTAAAGTCATTGAAAAGTTATCTACTTTGCTTTTTATATCGAATTAACCTGTTGTCATTAACATTGCGGATATAGAGATCATTCCCCAGCCGGCAAAAACTTGTTCAAAGTCAGCAAAAATAACTTTAGAATAACGTTCTTTGAATGTTGTTCTAACGTTATTTTGCTGACTTTAGACAGGTTTTTGACGGCTGGGTTAGACTTGTTTCAGATTTGTAAGCATATTAGAAAGATTTGAAATGTCGGCGCTGATTTTCGTCCTCTATTAAATTATACAGTCATTGTAATTGCGAATCTTAATTATTTCTATGTGTTCGGCAAATTATAGCGATAGCTCTATCAAATCTATCAAATGAATAACATATAAAGCTATATGCTTATTTTTAAGTCAATAATTTATAATAAAGGCTTTATTATGCTGACTCAACAATATTTGTTTTGGCATAAGCTTTGATAATGACGTCACAAATATAATTTGAGCCACATTCAGTTTATTTTCACGATGTTGTCGTTTTCCAGTGAGCAAAAGATTGTTCAAAGATAGCAGTAAAGACGCTAAAGCGTTTGTTTTTGCGTCTTTACTGCGGACTTCGAACAAGTTTTTAACAACTGAGTTGTACTCGAAAGTTTGATAGAAATGAGTGGGTAAAAACTTGTTCAAAGTCTGCAGTAAAGTCACTACAACAGTGTACGACGTTGTTCTAGCGTCTTTATTGAGGACTTTGAGCAAGTTTTTGCCAACTGGATTTAATAAAAATGGATTCATTCTGTAGAAACGAGAATCCTAATTAATGTTGACGTCATATAGACGTCAAAACGAAGTGGTGATCAGACGTCGCATATTAGCAAGGCACGAGGTTCATTTATTCGTTTTTTATATATATATAATGATAATTTTTGTCTTTGGTATATTATAAGTAGTTGGAAATTTGAGCTAATATTTCATATACATGTTAACGCACGTGACCAGAAATATAGGGAAGAATAAAAGTTAAAGGAGATTAATTATGGCACGAAAACAGAATTCTGCACGAGAAGGTCCTTATAGCATTACTCCCTGCCGGTACGTGGTCTTTTTTGAACGTCAAAAAAGACGTTAGACGTCAAACCAATTTCTTTTTCACGTTAATGAAATGTCACGTGCTTACTGATCTACTGCTGGTAAACACAGAACGAAATAACCAATACAAATGCACTCTGTGAGGGAGAGTAAAGGATTTCACGATCTCGCAATTTGGTTCGCACATATCTAATAAAGCAATCTGATCGTTGACGTTTTTCTTTGAGCATGATTTTGTATTATTCCCGTCGAATAAGGTGTAGGGCACACGACGTCGTAGCAACGTTGTAATACTGTCAAAATGACCTCGCGACGTCGTTTTGACGTTGTTACAACGTCGTGTGCCGGCAGGGTTGGAACAGATTAACGATTATGATGTTTGTTATAATAAGTCCGCCCTCTTTCACGGTTTATAAGTACACACTGGGCAGTGGTCAAAATAAGACTAAATAATCCTTGAGGAGGAGTGATTGTTTTGGACCGATTCAGTCAATAAACTGTGTCCATAAATCACTCTTCCACAGTGATTATTTAGTCTTGTATCCACCTCTACTGAGGGGATGAGAGGTGGTACTCTTTGTGATATCTCAGCAAATCGAACATGATGAGATAACGTGTTCATACAGAGGAATTTGTTCTAAAGTACCAGAAATCTTCATAATTCCTTGTAGTATGTCAGATATTTTAACAGTCTGGTGAGGACGGATTTTGAGAACAACTTAAGCGTATCTGATCTATATAAAGTCATACAGAACTTAAACAAATACTGTATTTTAAAACATAAAAAGTCTATATTATAATAAATTTATAGAGCGAATGGATTTGTGTTATTGAATATAGAGGCATTTGATTTTATTATTTTACGGAATAATAAAAGCAATTGAGATTAGAAGGATTAAGAGTATTTCAAAGGGAGTTCGGTAATGTATACCTGATCACTATTCATCATAAACTATCATATATTTTAAAGAAAAAAAATAAGAAAGAAATATTTATGTTGTTTTAAGTGCTTATAACCATTAGTAGAAGTAATTGATAGAGACGTTTTTTATATAAAAAAAAATAAAAAAAATAAAAAATAATAAAATAATAAAAATATGTTTGTTTACAAATCTTCATGTGAAATTGATCATTGATAGAAATATACTTGTTGTTAGAACATGGGAAATATGACTTACTGGTTAATTGTGGTGTTATTTATTTATTTATTTATTTATTTATTTATTCATTTATTATTTGTTGTTTATTTAGAATAAATAAAGTGGAATAATATTGTGGAATGGTTGTTTCTTTGGAATTATTTACTTGGAAAATAAATTGCGAGGATACTTTCATCAAAAAGGTACTTTTCGTTTTTGTTTACGCTTCTAAATGATCTTCTTACTGAATAGATTCATTACAAAAGAATCATATAACAACCTAAACGACATCATTTATCTCAGATGCAACATTAATGCAACCTTGTAGATAATGTTGTGCGATTAGGATGAAGTTTTTATTTTCTTATTTGTTATTTGTATCTCATATATCGCTAGGGGACTGTCTGATAAATGATTTGGTTTTTTCGGTACGAAGAAACCAATCACTTGCTAGATTAGTTTTATATTCCCCATCATGCTTGAAATCAATTTATATCATCGTCGAAACATTTGTTTCGACATTCGTTTCGACATTCGTTTCGACATTCGTTTCGACATTCGTCTCGATATTCGTTTCGATATTCGTTTCGACACACTGGGAAGGAAAAAAAAACAAACAAACAAAACTATTCAAATCGTGAGAACTAAGAATGTATTTTATAGATCTGTGATTTGTACCTTATACCATTAAGATGTATATTTTAGTGATGATTCACTTGTTCATCACAAATGTCAGTTTATCTTTATCAAAAGAGTTCGCTGCATTTTAGATTTCAACCGTTTAAATATAATTATCTTAAGTTGTAACCGTAGATACACTTGTGTAACTGATCCTTAATTTTTCATTATTTTCGATAATATTTATCTACTTTTTATGACACTTACGATGACATTTGCCGTAATTAAATTAAAAGTACTTGTCTCGTGCAGACACACCGAATACAATAAACTAATAATCATCCGTATATTTACCCAAACGCCAACGTAAAAGTAACGTACCGTATAAAAATAACGTTTAAGCAAGGTAACCAAGTCGTGTAATTACCTTAACTTTTATGTTAAAATAGCGTTTGAACGATTTTAAAACGTTTGGTTGAACGCCATATTTTTTACGTTATTACTCGCGATGTACTTTTTTACTTGTTTGATTTATTTGATTAAGATATAAGACCTATTTGAATTGTAGTTGAAAAAATTGTTTAAACTGCTTGTTTAAACCGAGCCTATGAGTACATTATGCTCAGGGTACATTGTATAAATTTTATGACTAGAATTTATTTTGGAGAAGATGAAGAGTAAATTTTGATATCTTAGCTTTTGGTTGGTTGCTTCGTTTGATGAATAGAATCAATCAATGTCTCAAAAATTAAATTTACTGAGTCAACGATCTTGCAATGGATTGGTTTCTTCGTACTGAAAAACCAATCAATTGCAAGCTCGTTGACATAACACCCTCCTGTGCCGATTCATTATTGTTGAATTTGATGAAATTAGTTTGTTTTTCATGCAACAAATTAGTTGCCTTAAAATAAATTTTTTGAGAAGATACTTACCAGTGAGCAAAAACATGTTCAAAGTCCACAGTAAAGACACTAAAACAACATTGAACGACATTGTTCTAACGTTTTTACTGTAGACTTTGAACAAGTTATTACCCATTGCGTTACTTCTTCTCCTTATTTGTGAGCTTGCTTTATATTAAAGTAACATATACACGAGTTAAGAGTTATTGATTTACGGATATAACGAATTAAGAGCTTTAACTAGAAATTATGATTGATCATTGAGAAGCATAGACAAAAATTTGTGTATGTTTTTCAAGAAACGTCATATTATATTATGTAAACTATCAAATTTTTCATACCTATACGCTAAACATTTTCATGTTTTAAATGATTTAGTTTTTTTCTCTACCATTTTGAATTTATTGTTATTATCAAAACTAAAGAAAACCTACCTTAAGTTATTGATCATACAAGTACCCAAGCCGGTAAAAAACTTGCTCAAAGTCAGTAAAATAACGTTAGAACAACGTTTGAAGAACGATATATTGCTGACTTTGAACAGGTTTTTGCCGGTTGGTTAGTGACTTTAACCTTGTTTTCTAGAAGATTGCCGACACGAATCAGTATTAAATCTTTTGAAAAATTATTAAACATGAGAATTAAATCAATGCAAATTAATCGATAAATAAATTTGATAAATAAATAAATCTGTTTGTGCAAATGCGATATTTTTCTCTCTGTTTAATGATATGTTATGGTGAATCAAAACTAGCTGCTTGGTAACAACGATATATATATGTTGTTATTTACTAGCGTCATTTTTTTTAGTCCTACGTCTTTAGAATAACCTTAAAGGTCAAATCTGTAAAGAAAATATCATAATGTAAAGAGATATAGAGGAAATACTTAGCGATTTAATTATCCATGGAAATCCTAATTAAAGTCTCACTTATACAAACTATGCCTTGATTATCTACTGATATTTGCTAAATGTAATATAAAATCAGAAGAGTCGCATATTTTAAGTGTTGACTGCAGGGTTGTTTTGAGAGGTAGAAAATAATTCACCATTAAACTATGATTGTTTTAAAGCTGGATCGATAATCGAACGTTAATCAGGTGGTTAATCGAACATCGGTTGAACATCGTAATTTATAAGTAACATTACCTAACCCACTCGTCACCCATCACTCATCACCCCTAACCTGACCCTAACACCCAGAACCACCCTCCCAATGGTTCATAACTTCTAAAGGAATGGATCGTTTTATTTCTTGCATTTTTAGATGTTGTCTATTCATTTAGCAACATTTTGAAATAAACTAGCTGTAATTCCATTTAAATTAATAAAAACGAGATTTCTTGGCGACACGGATCATTTTAGGTACGTTTTCTAATTGCTTGAAAAACGTTTGACAAATATATGTTGAAGAATTTAAACGATAAAAGCTATTAATTTCTTCAAATATTTAAGACGAATTAACTGATTGGAAACAAAAAAAATTATATTGATATATAGCTGATTTAGTTATTGCAATTCGTTTTCCAGTTCCATTCAATCGGAGTTCAAGGTCTAATTACAATGCTATTGTTTCCAAAACATTCACAATAATAATTTATTACTAAAATTATACGCAAATCAGCAATCTCAGTGGACTTGTTGAAAGTCCACAGCAGTAAAGACACTACAATATCGAACATAGTTGTTCTAGTGTCTTTTCTTCGGACTTTGAACAGGTTTTTGCCCACTAGGATGATCTTATCGCAAGTATGTGCAGAAATAAAATTTGCCCTTTAAATTTCTTTCTGTTCATTACATCTTGATACCATCCATGCTGAAATTCCTCTCTCCTCCGCAAAGACTTAAAAAGGCAAGTGATATCGAAAATCGATGTGCGGGAGAAGGGTCCGAGTAATTTAAGAAAGTGCCCAACTTCTCATTCAAAATCTTCCGGCATACCGTACCGTAGCATATGAGAAAAATTGATCCGTGATGTAGAATGATAAATCAACGAGCTTACAATTGATTGGTTAATTCAGTACGATAAAACCAATCAATTGCAAAATCGTTGATTCAGCACTCTTCCCTTGGGAACGTATTATGGAGATTACCCCCTTACAACTAGGTGAACATCTAGTGAATAGAAGGAACACATCAAGATCAACACGTGGTTAACACGTGGTCATTGAGCAGCCCAAACATTCTAGTATGTATTCCAGTGAGGCAAAAATATTGTTCAAATTCCGCAATAAAGACACTAGAATCTTTACTGCTAACTTTGAACAAGTGTTTGCCGACTGGGTATACATATCTTCTATTACTACAGCAGTGCTAACACGCTACGATTAATCGGGCCGATTCGATACTTTACTGATTATGGTACAGACGTTGTTTGTAGGGCACTGCAAAAATCTGTAAACCGTTTACAGATTTTTCAAAATCGTGGCCGATTTTCCATAATGGCAGTTAGTAGGGTACCGAATCATGACTAAAAATCGTAGCGTGTAAACGCCGCTTAAGCGTTCATACCTCATGAGTATGTTCAAAAGCGTTAAATATTTCGGCGTCACTTTGGTGTTGTATCAGCGTTTAACCGACGTTGTGTGTGCTTGATGGTGCGCCGAATCAATAATAATAATGCACTTGACTGGTTTAATATTTCGGCGTCACTTTGATGTTGTATCAGCGTTTAACCGACATTGTGTGTGCTTGATGGTGCGCCGAATCAATAATAATAATACACTTGACTGGTTTACTCCCTGAACAATCAAAGAGTAAAACGTTTCATTTACTTATGTGGGCCCTCGACGATGGATAAACGTCGAAACAACAACGGATGTACGTCGAAATATGTCAAAACGTCATTTTTACACAAAGTGAAGAACTTGTAGTTTGCTTACAAATTATAATACTTCTCACGATGATTAAATGGTTTGTGTGACCACGACTTATTGGTTTTACACCATAATGCAAATTAATCTTTCTTATCATCGAAATGTAAACGTTGACAAAGTTGCACTTCCCTATCAGCATGACGTGTATCCACTGAAAATATTTAAACAGCTAACCTTTTCCATAGTGTTCTTACGTCTTTTGAAGATCTTTTATGCTGATTCCCTAGTGCGCACGAGACATATAATCGACGTCAGAATGTTTTCTGTTGGATATTTATTTGTATGGTTTTAAACTGGAATAGAGATGTTTTGAAAAATCTTCCCATGAATGTTATATATAGCTTCTCTTAGGGAACATAGAGTCAGACGTCAATCCAACACAACCTCGTTCCCAGGGTTTCTTACCTTTTCGAAATACGGAAGAGCGGCACTGTTTGGTCCAACCTTGATTAGGTTTATATAGACGGATTTTTAGGCGATAGTTTATCTATTTATTTCCCCCAATTTGAAATGGGTTCAACAACAGGGTGTTCGAGTGTAGACAATTATTTATGTGCTGTATTTTCGGTTTCGTCTTTGTTTTGCCGTTGTTTCGATGTAGTTTGCATATGATGCGCCTGCGGGGTTTCTTATTTGATGGTTTTACTAGATTTTAGTTACATTGTGTCACGATTTTGTTAGTCTAATAAAATAACATAAAGATTAATCATGCATAAATTGTTTTTAATTATAAAAATTGACAGTAGAGTGTAAGGTTAATGTAGTAGTCGCGACGTCGCTTTGATTCGACGTTGTGTACCTTGATCCGATGTCGTGTACCTCTGTATTGTTTATTTGTTGTTTTTAAAGATAGCCTCTGAAATTGCAGTATTATGTCTTCTGCTTCAACTTTAAACAAACAAATTTTGTGAGAAAACATTTTGAAAGAACGAGCTGAAGATGTTGTTGGGAAATCTAAAAGCCTGTGTAATATCAAGCCTGAATATAACTGCCGGACATCACAGCGTTTTTTAAATGTATTATAAGATGGAATACATCAAGCTTGAACAAGTTGAATAGTAATCAGCTCATGCTTTAGCTAACGTGGGCATATTTACCCTAAAGTACACAGTAACTCCACATTGTTTTTTATTCTCACTTGTTTAACCACATTCTAAAACCACTTTTTAACCAGTTTAGAACGATATGCATGTTAACGTAACCACATTCACACGCTTTATAGAGTAGGTACATTTTAAAAGACAATGCGACAAATTTTAACGATATATACCCAGTCGGCAAAAACCTGTTCAAAGTCAGCAAAATAACGTTAGAACAACGTTCTTTGGACGTTGTTCTAACG
>JAULBZ010007465.1:0-11494 GCA_032360805.1 Neoturris breviconis | reverse complement strand
ATTTTTAGACTCTGAAATTTTCTGAGTATGTTCAGTGTGTGTCACTTATCCATTTGACATAGAAATTGGAAATTTGAACAAAAAAGGTGATTATGTACCTTTAAGGTCGATCCAATAGCCAGCAACAAACACTTATTCATTCAATAGATTTTAAAAAAATAATTTCATCCGCGAATATGTGTTATAAATATTGCGTGCTAATAAATAAAATATCGTTAGATGTAAATTTCAGCTTATAAATATTCTTAAGCAATCACTGGTGGTTTTTGGCTCTGATTCCATTTTTATTCAGGATTAGCAGTACCCTATTATACCATTACTATTATTTCTCAAATATAACTGTTTCTCAAAATCAGTTATCGCAGAGAGTGAATACCTAAGTAATCTGAATTTTTATGAAAAGAATTGGAACTAAAAGGTCACAAAGTAAGGAGAATTTAGATATGATCAACGAAAAAATATGTTTTTAAAATACTTGATTCTGGTCTGCAAATTACACTATTCTGGTCTGTGAATTACACAATTTTATGAATATTGTTTACAAATTACATTGTTCTTAGAAATATTTAGCTAAACTTTGTTGAAGCACTATTTCAAGATTTTAAGATTTTTTTGACTTACTCCCTGGTCAGAAATCATCTTTTCCAAAAAAATATATGTTCCAGAAAGATCAATAAATTTTAGAAAAAGTCAGAACATTTCAGCCAAAAAACGTTAAGAAGAAAGTTATGGAAAAAATTATGCCCCCCATACCTGAAAGAGGTTAAACATTTTTGTAACAATTTTAATTGAGTGACACATTATTTCTCCCCCAATTTTCTAATTTTTCCAAATTAACATCATTAAATTACAACTTATTTATTTTATAACAAATTACAAGTTAACACTGATATTATCAAACAAGCATCATTTCTATTCTAGGATGATGAGACTAATTTATTATTCCATGGTGTGGGCACATCATTTATTTGTTTAGTTGACAAATTATTTTAACTGTTTTTTATGCGATTATAATGATTGCATTTGTCAAGTACTTATTGCACAAGAAAGATCAATGAAAACTACCTTTGGTCAAAGATCAATGTAATGAGCAGTAAAACCACAAATTCTAACAGTGAAACCTTCCGACAATGAACTTCTAACAGACACCTCTAAACGACTAAAGCTTTTTTGTGACGAATATTACCTTCTGGCATTTCAAGTCATATCAATGTTATTTTAATAACACTCAGAACATTCAGAATATAAACACCTCATTAATAATGGTCTTATATTTGACCAAAACTACTAGTTTTATTTTACTAATATTATAATCAATATATCTACCAAAAACTTGTTCAAAGTCTGCAGTAAAGACGCTAAAACAACGTTTTCAACGTTGTCGTTATTGTAGCGTCTTTAATGCAGACTTTGAACAAGTCTTTGCTATAGTTCATACAAATAATAAATACATGAACTCTATTCCATCTCCCAGGACCCAAACTTCATTCTAATAAATCTCGTCCTTATATTTTAACCCCCCGTATAAGGTTCCCACGCATCAATAAATGTTAAAACAATTAATAGATTATATCATAGTCATAAGAAAAAGAGACAATATTCATAAAATCTTTTTCTTATGACTATGATTATACTATCATTACTGCCAAAAATGTATTGAAAAGAACAAAAGAATGGTTGATGAAATATTGTAAATACGAGTGGGCGTCACAACAAAGTAAACCGCGAAAAAAGGATTAGTGTCTGGCGCGGAATAACCTTCCTAAATGAGGGCAGTTAAGCCTCTTTAAGCTGCAGTGAAGGCAACCTACCTCGAGATGGTGTCTCAACAAAAACACCTTAGGGGTAGAAACGATCTTAAGCGAGATGTACTTTTTAGGAGTATTGTCACTTTTGATTGTTTCGAGTAGCCTTGTTCACCCCTGCCTTTTCTATTAGTCTAGAGTAGATCTCTATATGGAGTGAGCTTTGTCTCATCTCGATTTGGGTATTGCTTCGAGTCTAGGAAATTGCAATGCTACTTAGTCAAGATTAGGTGGATATTAGATTATAATACAACTAAACCTTTCTAAAGGGTGCTGGATGTATGTCTTTTTAGGTTGGCATTTCTGCTTGATAGTACAGGAATCCAAACTTCTGTCTAACGTTCAGAGGAGGCTATTCCATCAGCAAGTGTTAAATATCGGTATAATTATATTGCCATGTCGTGAACGGAGCTCTTCCATGCAATTATATCCGGTTTGGCATCTCGATGCCATTTGAATGTATCTTATTACGGCAAGGTATTTGTTTAAGTTGTATCCCCTATTCTGACGGCCACATTCTAACTGATTATCTTTTCTTTAACCTTCAAATATGTTCTCTAAACCTGTTCGTGACAAACCTAAATCGAAAATTGATCAAAACTTTGACCCTCTAAGCCACTCAATATCTGTAATATTCAAATGTGAGAGGTCTCCGTGGTAACTGGACAGATGTTCAATCTTCCTTGTATCAAAAAACCCCTGATGTGCTGGCTCTCTGTGCACAAACATAGCTGAATCAGTAAATATTAAGGAGTTTGATGTTTCTAGATATTCTCCATTAATAACCAAGCATGACCACTTGAACAAAAATATGCATGTGTTAGGAATTTTTGTCAAAGAGGGTCTTCTGTGTGCCCGTGACATATCTCTCGAAGAACTTAACTCTCCATATATGTGCTTTCAAATAGCACTTCTTTATTCTACTAATTACAATTTCTTCCTCTATCGACCCCAGGAGGAGGGTTCTGAGGTTATAGACATTGTGGCATCAAAAATCGATAACATCTTGCTTCACCATCCATTCATCCATCCATCAATGTATCTTGGAGATCTAAATGTCCATCATCATCATCATATGTCCAACAAAACAGATTCTGAAGGTGTACATTGCATCTCACCCAAATCATGAACTTTTCAACTCGAATTCCTGATGAAAATGACCAATTTTCTTCCTTACTTGATCTTTACCTAACGTCTATTCCTGATTACTGTATTCCAACAAATCTTGCCCCTTTTGGTAGACCATTCTGTTGTTTTTGTTTCAATCGACTTGCCACTTCTTCAAAGGAAGTTCCTTTTATCGCTCTGTGTATCGATATGCACAGGCAGACTGAAACGGTTTCCGTACATACATGGCAGATGCACCAACCGATCTCCTTTTTAAATATCGTGCATCAAGGTGTACCATCTTAACTTTTGATTGGATCACCAATGAAATCGATATTTTCATTCCGCACAATAAATTTTAATAAAAACCACACTCACAGCTTTGGTTTTCTCCTACCTGTGCTGCAGTTATTGCACACAGAAATCACTATTTTCACCTCTACCACAGGAACCCATCCCCTGCCACCAAATCGTACTTCCGAACCGCAATTAACCAATGTAAGTACACTCTAAACAATGCCAAAGACCAATATTCAAATATGGTTTAATTGCGTATAGAGGCAGAAAACTTCTGTTCTGGAGAATCACAAATTGTGTAATGAATCGAGGAAAATCATCATCCATACCCACTCTTGCAAATGGTCCTAAGATTTACTCACCCACTACCGGAATTTTCACCACGGATAGATGTTAATCTTGATAACGTCAAGACAACACAGTATTATAGTTTATTTCAAAACTACAACTTTCCAAGGCAGTTGATCCAGATGAGATCCCGATAGTGGTACTTAAAAACATTGCACCTGAACTTGCTTCTATACTTTCTAAGCTATTTAATAAACGCATCAAGTCTTGCTTCCCTAATTCTTGGAAAAATTAATCTGTTTGTCTTGTTTTTGAAAACTCTGATTTTCGCTCCGACCCAACCGCATATCGCCCTATCAGTCTATTTCCCATTATAAGTAAAATCTTTAAATCTGTCCTGAACAATTATCTTGTAATTTATCTTGGAAGGTTAAAACTCTTGCCTAACTTCCAATACGGCTTTCGCTCTTCTGCTCAACAGCTGACATCTAACAGTTATCACTGACAGAATAAGTAGAACACTTGATCTCAATATTTCTCGATATACTTACTTTCCTAATTGACATATTATGACATCCACTATTTCCACATCTATATCCTCAACTAAAAACATTGATACTGTAACAACCAATCTAACTTCTGACCTCATGGTTGTTGTTGGATGGCGGGTAAGAAGTGGCTTGTTTCATTTAACGTAGCAAAAACCAAACTCGTATCCTTTCATCATCATCATCATCATCTCTGTGAATGGAACCAACCTAAAACAGTCAACTTCTTTTGACCGTACACTTGACTTAAAACTTACTGAGGACTTTAATTAGGATGATTATATCGCACAAGAGTCAAATTTGTCCAACCATGGAATATTGTTGTCACATCTGGGGAGGAGCTTCTTAACGATTACTATCACCACTTGACTGTGTCCAACGTCGTCTTCAAGGGTTAGCAAGTGAAGGAAAGCCTAGAAGCTCATTTCTAATTTCTAGGCTTTTTAAGGGTATTTGAACCATAAATCTTCCTTCGACGCAATCACCTTTTTTGAACGTTTGTAATTTTATAAAGTAAATAATATTTATGTATATCAGCCTACTTATGTCAAGAACCTTGGGCTGTTTTCCTTTAAATAATAAACAAAACAGCCATAAATATTTGGTAGAAAGTTGTTAAAAATACCAGTTTAAAAATGTAGGCATTTCAGTAGGTATTTCACGATGATTTGAGATTTTCCAACTACTAATTGCATCATTTCTAAATCCAGTATGATTACACCCCATATGATTAAACTTATCAAAAAATGCCTAATTTAACATTGATTATTATTCTAAACGACCACCACAATCTCTTTTAGACAAATTGATCCATTTTAATACTTCCGTTGGTTTCAGGTACACAATTATAGACTTTGCGCAGGAAATTGTGTTATCAATTACTGCACGTGGTATATTCCCTTGGAAATTTCTATATTTTTTTTGCAAAAGGTCATATTAATACGGCCGTTCGGATTTTTGTTTGTCTGACAGCTTTTCCGCACTGCTCCTCCAAAACTGTCAGGCCTTGTTACCTTGCTACAGCTACCAAAAAGCATTTAGTCCAACTAAATCTGTCCCACACTTTTTTCGACATTTATACTATTTTTTGTTTGTTTGTTTGTTTGTTTGTTTGTCTATTTGTCTATTTGTTTGTTTGTTTGCTTGCTTGCTTGTTTTTAGACCCTAAATCCTAGATCGATTCACTCTTTTGGTGGAAAATTGGAATTCTAACACGAGGTACTTAACGATTAATAACAAAATATCGGTCCAAGCGGATTGCCACATTCAGCATATTTCTCCAAATAATCAAGTTTTGCTGGCTCAAAATGGAATTCTTCGGTTCTTGCCAGAACTTCTGAAATATTTGAGACACGTTAATGACACTTGGCTCTAAGTTACCATCTCCCTATAGTAAAGAATCTTTTAACTTTGAAGAGAAAATATAAATTATTTCTTTGATGAGCTTGGTTGTTATCCTATTGTTTGGTAAGTTTTATCAATTTCATTATCTTTGAATTACAGATTCAAAACTTAGAGTGGTGCGATATCACTGAGAATATCGAAGAATCTGTATTGATGAATCTGTTTCTGTAGCCTATGAAAGATGGTTTCTTTTCATTAGTATGGAAATTGTTTTTTAAATGCCATACTTGTAAAATATTTATCATTCTACTCCTATAAACACATGTGGACACGTATGAAACCACCCACCCATCAATGATCACCATCCCGCTAAGCACCCACCCATCAATGATCACTATTCCACTAAGCACCCACCCACTAATTATCATAATCCCACTAAGCACCCACCCACCAATGATCGTCATCACACTAAGCACCCACCCACCAATGATTACCATCCCACTAAGCACCTACCCACCCACCAATGATCACCATCCCACTAAGCACCCACCCACCAATAATCACCATCCCGCTAAGCACCCACCCATCAATGATCACTATCCCACTAAGCACCAACCCACTAATGATCATAATCCCACTAAGCACCCACCCACCAATGATCGCCATCCCACTAAGCACCCACCCACCAATGATTACTATTCCACTAAGCACCCACCCACCAATGATTACTATCCCACTAAGCACCCACCCACCAATGATTACCATCCCACTAAGCACCTACCCACCCACCAATGATTACCATCCCACTAAGCACCCACCCACCAATGATCACCATCCCACTGAGCACCCACCCACCAATGATCACCATCCCACTAAGCACCCACCCACCCACCAATGATCACCATCCCACTAAGCACCCACCCACCAATGAACACTAATCCCACTAAGCACCCACCCACCAATAGTAATAAGAAACAAAAAGAAACAAACAATGGTGCAAATATCAGCATAATGTCACATTTTGATCATTCGTTGCGGGTCATTACCTGCAGCCTAATGCCCCTTAGCAAATTTTATATTAGATGATTGTCTAATGTTTATTCCAATATTTGGGCCTACAATAGAATAGGCACGGGAGAGAAGGTTATTTGTTGTATCTTTCACATAGTTTCAGAGAAGTTTAGCAAGAACAATTGGGTTTACATATTATTTTGAAGGTTGTTTTTCAAGGTATATGTTAAACCCTTTCACTTCACAGATATATGATCTTTCAGTTTAATATAGATATGAATGATGTTTAATTAATGACTATATTAATTGTGATTAATTGATAAATTAATTGCAAGTAGATTTGATTAATAATTGTAAATCGGTAAACAAACTAATGAAGTATCTAATTGGAAATTCGCATCAAAACAAACTTTGTTTTATAAGACACTAGTTTGTAAAAATGGAAATTCAAACATTCTCAATCCTAGTGGTTCTATTCTATTGAAGTCGATTTTGAAATGCACGTTTTTTTATATAAGAAACTCGTTTATAAGAAACCTTCATCTAGGATCCTGAAAAATTAAGAAAGATTTAGAACTACAAATATTTTCCTAATTCTTGTCATACGTGAATAGGTTTACTAAAAAGTACTAATGAAGTGTGTAAATTTAGCCGTTCACAAATAAAATAAATAAAGCACTACGTTAGAGAGCCAAATATAGGCTAGAAACGTTTAATTTCCAACCGAAAATATACACAACGAACCTTTATCAAATGAAATGTGTTCGAAATTGATGTTTGAATTCAGATTGAACGTTTCAAGCCTAAAAATATAAGAAACATTTTAAGAAACTAAAAAGAACTAAAAACCTCATTTTTTGGTACCCAAAATAAGAAACCGTTTGTATTACACCCTTCACCAGGTTTCTTATATATAAATAAATGTGAAAAAAGAAATGTTTAAATTTACCTGAAGAAATATAAAATATATTTTTTCTAGATGAACTTAAATTGAAGCTCTGCACTCTTACAGGGGAAAAATATTTTATCTTTATGACAGAAAATATCAGATGATGAATCATGATGGTGCTTAACAAATTGTTTAGGTATGTTGTAAAACAAATCCTTTAAAATCTTCCCCGTACAGGTTTTTAGTGTCTTACTTATCGTGACGTCATATTTATTAGTGGTAGTATTACTAATATTATCCGAACTGAATTCTGATTCATAATTATTTTCAGTTAATTCTTTGTACAAATTTAATAGAGAAATTCTATTCATTAGAAAATGCTGGACAAATCCAAACCAACGTAGCTACTGAACCGTATTTGCAAATTCTCCTGGACTTTAGATCTGAGCATTTAAAAATTCGTTGCAACTTTTACGTCGATACTCAACGTCAACAAGGACGTGATAATTAAAGTTCCTGTATCAATTGAATGTTGTTGTCTTAAAAAACAAACAATCTTTCTTCAAAATTCAAAGTGGTCTTTAATAATAAGGAGACTTCCGAAGAAAGTTGTGACCTAATTTCAGTCGGATAATTATTTAAGCAGTAGTGATTCAGTGGTTAAGCGGTGGCACTTATGATCAAGATGTTCCCTGTTCGATACCACGCTTGGGTGAAAACTATGAGCCACGTCCCTGCTGGAGGTACTTCCGCCTACAGGTTCTCCCGTATAGTGGTTCCAACCATGTTTCAGGGTCAATAGGGTAGGTTAAGGGTTGTATCACCCGTCATGTGATAGATTAATATCTGGAGAGGAAAAAAAGCACTCCCTCTTCTAGTAGTGGCCTTGACCTTGAGAGGGGGGAACGACTTGAAACAAAATGTGGAAATATATTACTGTATGTATCAACATCTTCTCTCAAAAATGTGTGTGTATGTGCATTTGTCTCAAGTCTGATTTATATTATATAAATTTACGTGGAGAATAGAACGTACCTGGAAATGCATTTTCTTATGATGGTGAGGCCTATGCCAATATTTCTGCATTCCACCCTCCCGCACCCTCACCTACGCCATTTGTTGTATTAATGCAGCATGTTTCACGCACGCAGCTTGGCATAGCATTTGGTCGACGCAATGTATTGATAGGATGTAATGGCAAATGCTTATCTATCCCGTAATAGTTACAATAAACGGTTAAATAGCAAGTAGGTAGATTAAAAAACCAAATGCTATGTTAACGTCCATTTTTACCGAAAGTAAATATTGCGTTATAAAATACAGTGCAGAATTCAAAGTTTCTTTCTGACGTTTTAAAAAGACTGTTCAAAATAAATGCCAACTGTTAGATTCATTGTGTTCAAACTGTATCAGTGTGAGCGCAATAATTATTGAGTTTGTGTGAAAATCTATCAACCATGGAGACCCGTGCCAAAGACAATTTTCATAATAGATTTTCGTAATAAATTTTAATGAAACTGAAGAGAATAATGTTAAAAAGCTTGCAATTGACCAATCTTGAGATACTCCGAATTTGCAATTCGATTGATTTGGATTATCTTCTTTGGTTAATCATTAGTTTCTTATTAGCAATTGAACTGAACATATCTAATTGAATCAAGATTCTCCGACGGCGTTTTGACGCTGTTCCGACGTCATATGTACACTGGATTGTATATTGAGTGATTGTCAATGTATGAACGTGTGGTGATGAATATATGAACAGCTCTGTCTATATATTTTCTGTCTATATATTTGAATGTACTTAATCAAAACCCGTTGATAATTTGATTCTCCAACAACTTTATGATCGTATCATCACTATGGCAGTTTCTCGTGTGTCATCTTGGATGTCAGTTGGATGAATTATTCATATACTTGAGATATAGATCACAGATACTTTATATTTGTTATCACCACACACTCTCTTATGATGGTGAGGGTTATGTAGATTTTATTGTATTTCTTCAGCAATCATCTGCATCTGTTTTCCATCTACACCAATATTTGTAGCTAATCTTCATGTAACCATCATACACACCGCAAGTTAGATCAACACATAACAACACTTTAGCATAATTAATTTTTGATTACCTCATTAGTGCCAATAAAAAGAATTAGGTTAAAAAATCTTTGGTACCAAATTAGTCAGAACGCTTTTTAAGCAAAAATAAGAGAAAGAATAAAAGTTTAGAAAAACATTTTCGAATTGATCCTAGATAAATTATAGGAAAAGTCCCAAAATTTCTAAGTGTAATAGTCATTCGTTCAGAAGTTATTCAAAAACCTATGACAGGGTAAGGGAAATTTGTGCCCCTCGCCCCTATCCTGAATAGGCTTGAGTTACTTTGGATGTTAGTTATTGTGTTAACATTGATGACGTGCATTGCAGTAATTGTACAATGGACGTTACAGCCAAGTACATCCCACAACTATGGAATCTAAAATAGAAACAACATCCCAAAATTAATATCATTCCCAGGCTTCTTATCTTAAAGAAAATCAAGATTAAAATGGATTGGTAAGGTATCACAACGGCTTTTTATTATAGTACATTTCGCGTACTGGTGATTGAGATTCACCTGAGATTAAGATTCAAAAACGTTCGTTATGTGATATTCGATAGTTATGAAATGGACGAATCAGAATACAAGGTTACGGTTTACACCAAAAAACAAATTTTACTTATTCTGTAATGATGAAAGCGATAGTAAAAAGAATACTTGGAATATATAGGAACTGTAATAGCCTTATACCACAATTCCGGGACCTAAGATCCTGGGAACCCAAAGTGGGACCCCTCAATGGGACCTTGATGGGACCTCTAGATGGAACACATTGTTTTTCTATTTTTATATAACAGATTAAATTATTTTTGTCTCAGTTTTTCTTTCTTTGTGAATAAGGATCCCAACTAGAGATCCCGGGTTTTCCGGTTTGCCCCTGTGCATCCCGGAAAACCACGACCCTTCAAGTGCCCCCTAGGTTGTCCCCCTCTCTAGTTTTTTTTCTATATAGCGAATTAAACTTTTGTGGATTATTTATGCCTCAGTTTGTCTTTCTTTATGAATAGGAATAAATTTCAATAACAAAGCGCGACTTATGTTTGATACGTTTTGAGGTAAAACAATAATCTAGGATGGAGTTACACAGCAGAAAAATTGATTTCTACTTGATTACGCCTTAAAACAACAAATGATTACACAATTCAATGAGTTCATTTTAAATCAGTGCCAACTTGATGCTATTTTAAGTTTAAGTCAGTTACGAATTCCGTTGCTAACATTTTGTTTTTATGCTTAGTTTTCAGTAGTTGTAGAACAGTCGCATAACGCTTTCTTGCGATTATCTCACGACAAACATGGTTGCACAACATCAATTTTAAGTTTGGTTTCCAATAGTTGTAGAATAATCATACAACTGTTGTGCGATTATTGTACAATAATTTATTGTACAATTACCATGTTTCCATTATATGTGAGATAATTTAAAAAGTAGTAACAGAAATTACATCAAGGTATGTATTTTACAGTTGCGCAATTGTTGTTGAGGGGTTTCCATTTCGAAATACCATACAATAGTTGCTCACAGTCGCACAACTGTTGTAGAAATATAATTGTTTCAGAAATTACAACAATAAAGCCTGGTTTCCAATAGTTGCAGAACAGTGGCATAACTGTTGCGCGAATGTTACACAACTTTATGGAAACACTTTCTTGCGATTATCTCACGGCTAAACAATTACTATTAGAATCGATATAGGGTGCTTTTTGTTTTACTAAAATTGCTGCGGTAAACACAAAGGAGAAAGACAAAACCGTTTGCATGAAATTGAGCGTGCATGGTGCGAATGTAATATGTCCAGGATTTTCTGTTCCGTAACTGATCTGTTACAATTATGTCCTCCTAAGTAGTGCATATATTCCTTCTGTTTTGTTTGCTGTTATCTTTGCTCGTTTTTAGTTAGATTTTAATGCGAAACCGTAAATAGGATTGTAGATCATACGTGCATCATACATCATACGTGCATCATACATCATACGTGCATCATACATCATACGTGCATCATACATCATACGTGCATCATACATCATACGTGCATCATACATCATACGTGCATCATACATCATACGTGCATCATACATCATACGTGCATCATACATCAT
>JAULBZ010007464.1:0-11494 GCA_032360805.1 Neoturris breviconis | reverse complement strand
TGAGATCCTGTATTTCTCGCCGAGCTAGCCCAAACTGTGTAGGAGAAAGAAAAGAAAGTAAATATAAATTTTAAAATGTATGAACGTAAGGATAAGAAAGGGACGTTCCGTAGAAGTTTGGTTTTGCCAGACTAGGGATGTTAAAGCGACACTTCAGAATAATTGAAATAAATGGACAGCATCTGGACATTCGAATACATCGTGATACGTGTTCACACCCTGGCGCCATTAATTACGGGTGGCGAGAAACAACAAAAATGCGGTATATAAACGAAGACCGATTGAAAATTTACTCATTCACCTTGCAAACCTGACGCTAAGTAGTAGAGGCGAGTTATTACTCATTCACCTTGCAAACCTGACGCTAAGAGTAGAAGCAAGTTATTACTCATTCACCTTGCAAACCTAACACTAAGTAGAGTAGAGGCGAGTTATTACGTAAGTACTTTTTTTCTTTTTTTTTGGCAAATTAATGTCCAGAAAGAATTATTTCGTGATCTTCTAATTTTGGCTAAATAAAACCTGCAAGGGAGAGTGCTATGTCAGCAATCTTCTCAGTTATTGGTTTACTCAGTAAGAAGAAACCCATTAACTAAATGAACGGTAACTAGCAGTACTTTCCCTGCTGATACATTTCTTTGAAGATAGTCCCTTATTTATCTTAAATATCCCAGTATCTTTGCTGCGGACTTTGAGCAAGTGTTTTTTCCACTAAGATGTTACGAATGAAATCATTGCATCTCTGGATTATGCCAGTGCTTGAAATAAGAACAAATATTCACTGTGGAGGAGTGACTTTTGAGCATAGTCTTTCTAGCCTGAAACTATGCTCAAAATCTGTTCACTGCCGGGAACTTTGGTTTTACATATTTATTATTCTTTTAGTCACTTGTACCGAATTCCCAACACAATGAATGCACCAATGCTCTCTATTATCCTTCTTTATATCTGCATACTTGGTGTTACAGGAGATAATGCCCGGCGGCTACACGGTTATCCAGATGAATGCAGCAAAAAGAACGCCGACGCATATGTTAACGATGTTCGCAAGAACAAAGTGTGTCACACGGGGACACGTCATATATGTTCTCATGCACTTAAGATTTGCAATATTGTCTTTGTGAAAAAATGTTTCAATACAAGGATTGTCCTAGCAAAGCTGCTTTTTGCCAGTCAAGGTTATCAACTCTGAACAGGAATATTTTGTTGGATATAAATAAATTTTAGCTGACTTTGTTCGTGCTGGTTTCCACTAGGCTAAATATTCGTGCGAAAGAAGACATTCCATTGGTGGAAATTGACGGCGCGCAGGGTGTGACGTCGATTTTTACCAATGGAATGTCTAATTTTGGATTTCGCACGAATTTTTTGCCTAGTGGAAATCTACCTTAACAATAGTATCCGCAAAGAAGGGTGACATCCCAGTGGGTACACGACGTCGGACTACGTCAAAGCGATGTTGCGACGTTTTTCTGATGTCTTGTGCCGACAGGACTCCTTTATTCGCGGGTACTGTTTTTTTTATTTCGTTTAATTTTTATTGCAATTTTAGATACCTTGTGAAACTGCTTCTTTTATCTCAGGGTCGTTCGCCTTTTTGAAGTGGCAAGGACCCTGGGTACGAGGTATCAGATTGGTTTAGAAATTTTCACGGTTTTGTTCTCAATGTTTGAGATCAGTGCACGCAAGAAGTTTTGTCCTAACGATCAAGATCGCTCTCCTTCGCTTATTCTTACGCACACAAAAGAAGTCGAAACATTTCAATTTCTCTTTGTTGAAAAAGAAATCGTTTCTGTTGTTTTTAAACGACACTATCTTGTTAGTTTTCAACCTTACTTTATAGCAATCGGAGTTCCGATTCAAACGTCAAGAGAGAAGAAGCCCTGGGAGCGAGGTTGACTTTACAGGTTTATTTTAATATTACAATATAGCTATCTTAGCCGGATCTCCACTAGGCGAGTTCGTTTCCACGAAATCTAAATGAAGTCATAACATCGGTTGAAAGCGATGTCACCTGGCAGGTGACGTCACTTTCAACCAATGTAATGGCTTCCATTTACAATTCGTGAGAATGACTTCGCCCAGTGGAGATCCTCCTTAAAAGGTCCCTGTTGACTACATATTCTGAAAAATCTCTCCTCCACAGTGATGACCAGCTGTTATTTCGAGTCAACCTCGTTCACAGTTATTTTTGATGTCAAACGCATATTATATTTTTGTTGCGTAGAAAAGTTTGTTCTTCTCCTCAAGGATTCGTTTGTGAGCAGTTTACGTTCTGACACGATTAAAGTGAAAATAATGAATTCTGTTTTTTTATATTTTTATGCATTTATGGCATTGTGCTTTTGATATGTGAAATTGTTTTAATATATTATGTTTTTTAAAAATCGTTATTTCCCTCCACCTCCACTCCCACGTTGTTTATTTTCTCATATCTGGTTTTGGAAACTATTGTTAGTTTTTTGCGCTCCCTTAATTTTGCGTAGAAAAAACGCGAGAAAAACGCAGCGGCAAAGGTGGTGAAATGAGAGAAAAGATTTGTTTCGTTCACGTATATTCAATCGTATGTACTAAAACTGGTAACAGTCAATAACAGGAAGGAACACCCTGTATCAGGCTAGAACACCCTAGAACACCCTAAGAGCAGTTTAATGTTGCGAAATAGGTGATTTCCATTATATTCTATCTACTAGAGAATAGTTGGTCTAAGTAGGCTAACCAAAGTAAATCGGAAGATAACGGAAATTGGAATTTATGGCACTGGACCGAACATATCGGAAAACAGCGTTTCGTTTCTCTCGACAGCTAAAGAAGTTCTCAGAAAAAAAAAACGTTTTCGCTCTCATTCTCGTGCCCACTCATTCTCAAGATCACTCTCATTCGCGGTGGCGAAAAAAAGTGTCCATTTTCATTTCAGACAGGTGTTCATTTCCAAGTGACTTTTAACTTACTTTCATATCATGGCGCCGTATTGTTATTACTATCAAAACAAATTATATCAATTATATTAGTTTCTTAAAAAAATAAAAGAAAACATTTAAAAAATGTGAAGGAGAGCGCAATTGGTAATGTCACCTTAGGTATGCAACGTGGAATATTTACTTTCGTCAACCGGCTGTTTTACCGGCAGTTACATCATTTCAAGATGGCAGATGCCGTAGCTAGGCCGCTCTAGGATGTTACTAGCCTGATCTAGCCTGGTATAGGGTGTTCTAGCCTGGTATTGACTGTTACCAGTTTTAGTACGTACGATATTCAATAGCGTTCCTAACTTGAAAAATAAAATTCTGTTGAGCGTGCGATTGAATATGCTCAAATTTAGGCCTATTAATAGTAGACGTTTTTGGCTCGTTGAAAGACTGGGAGAATGGCATTGTGGCTCCCTCCATATTTCATAAATTAATTAGAGTTTCGTCATGAACGTTCGACATTTACTAATTTGACCCAAAATAAACAAAATGTGGTTAAGTAGTTTAGTGTATGACGTCGTACCTGATCTGGTCTGCAAAATGTACAGTCTGGTTTGTAAATCGCAAGTTACGTCATGAATATTAGGAATGTTATAATTTGATGTTTATAGTAAAGTCGTGCAAAATCAATCTCTATTAACTATGTAGAAGGTGTATGGTACAAAGCATATTTGTTATGTCTTATCCCCGGACAATAAAATCTTGACCTCCGGAAAGGTAATTATTTTTAAAATATATTTTGCCAAATTTTGCGCATCTAAATTTTGGAAAAGTCATAGAATTTCAGGTAAGATATACGCGATGCGCGAAAATGGCATATAAAGGCTGGGCTTTTTGGTTATTCTTTGACCCTATAAGGTCTAGGGCGGGGCGCCATTTGCCTCCCTGTTAAACTTTTTTTAATAACTTTAGAATGAATAGCTTTTAAATTTTTCCGGTATATTAATTAGTATCCTTTTGAAAAAGAAATTCGTAACTAAGGATAATTTCCCCTTAGCAACCTAATATTCAACTAATGGTAAAAAAAATACATTTTTTTTCTACTTATTATGTATGGATAAAGTGAAAATTTTCCTGTTCAGGTAAGCAAAGCATTTAGGTAAGAATGGTCCAATGCGTACTACCTTTATTACCTACAATCTTGGACATTAATATAGAGACTTTTTTCAAATTTTGACGAGTAATACACGCCATAAGCAAGACAAAAACGCAGAATACGACCACAGCAAGTCCCCTGAGATTTATCTCGTCGAATATCTTAGGACTTTTTGTAAACCCGACAAATTTTGTTGCTTCTAGCGGCCTAGTACTTAGGCTTTTGGAAAAAAATCTGATTTTCGCGCCATTCGTCTTGCTAATTAAAATTAACGACTTTTTCTCTACGTTGAAATTTCGAAATTTTGCAAATATTTCACTTTGTCCACATTATATTTCTGATATTTGTCCAAGATTGTATCATTTTGTTGTTATTGTTGTTTTTCTCGTGTCAGACGGACATTCAATGTTCTCCTGTAGACTTCCTCTTATATACACTTCGTCTGTCGGATTTGCTCAGTGCATAGCCAGTTCAGTCTAAACACAGACCATAGGACTTTCCTGGAACGACAGTTGTTTACTAGATTATTTGAAGTATGTATTTTTATTACTGGTTTATAGTGATGCTTTACAATAATCAATACTGGGATTTTTGTATGTGTATTAGACTTACTTTTAAGTTTAATTCTGGAAATAAAATCACATGTTTTGAAAATGTCGAAATGTTTTCGTGTTTTCAATTGTTTAATTTTCATAGCAAATAATTATTCATCGAATGATAATCATTTTTCTTAATAAAATAAAATTAAATCTATTATAGTTATATGTATGTTTAATCATAGATATACGGTTTAATATATGCAAACAATTGAATAAAACACGATCATATAAACTGTATAAACAATAAATTTTATTATCACAGATAAATTATCGTTTGAATAAGACTAGGAATCTCCATTGCAAAGGGTTTTTACTTAGTATTCTCTTGAGGTCCTCTTGGCTCTTTAGCTTGAAGAAGCGAGCGCTAGATTTAATCAACAATAATACAGCACCGCAAACAGATAATTGTAACGCGATGTTGTAACGCAATGTGGAACAGGGTAGCTAAACTGAAATGGTTGTATATAAACGACTTTATTGAAAGCGAGATTGTTCACGCAAGGATGCGTCTAGTTAGACGTTCAATTAGAGAAAAAATCACATTCATGGACGTTGTTCTAGCGTTTTTACTACGGACTTTGAACAAGTTTTTGCCTACTGGGATTGTTTCTTGTTCAGAGAAATTTTTACTGGGAAGAGTGGCTTTTTACAGAGACTAATCTCTAGTCTAGTACTAAAAATGCTAGAACATAACCGGCTTCACTGTTGTTCTAGCGTCGTTACTGCGGACTTTGAGCAAGTTTTTGCCCACTGGGTGAATATATAGATACAATAGATATGAAAACAGAGATAGCTAACCTTGTTCCCAATCGAGCCCTGGGAGGAAAGGTTGAGAAATCACACCTGCATAGAAACAAAAATCTAATGCTCTTTATAAAGCATAAAATCTATGGCAAATCATAGACCTATAATAGGTCTGTGGGCAAATTTGGTTTTTAAAACAAATTCGACGTCGTTTCCAGTGCTATTTAAATGTGTATGTTCATATCGCAACACTTGGTGAGCAAGAAATTAATGTATATATTCGGATATTTTGTTTTTTAATAGATACTGTTTTACATCAATTAAAATAATTAGAATAAATATCAAAACATTAATCATCGAAATAAAGAACATTATACAGACTACGGACTAAAACCAAAATGCAAATGACCACACAGAACGTTTCTTGGGGCTGCACACCATGAGAGACGGTCCCGTATTTGGACTGTCTATTACCATATAGAGAATATTCTGTGGTATTCAAGGCGGATCTCTGCTAGGCGAATTCGTTCGCTCGAATTCTAAATAAAGCCATTACATTGGTTGAAAGCGACGTCACCTGAAATGTGACGTCGATTTCAACCAATGCATTCGCTTCATTTAGAGAATTTGAGCGAATAAACTCACTCAGTTTAGATCCGCTTCTACACTGTACCTTACTAACCTTATCTTGCCTTTTCGTTCGGAAATTGCACAAATCCAAAGGCTTCACATACATGAAAATAAACATTTAAGGCAAAGCGAAATTTGTGCAAAATCTAAATTTCAACTTAGATAAAATCCTTAAAGTTTGATTAGCAAAACAAATGTCACAAAATTTATTCCAAGAGCCTGGATACTGGGATGCTATGAACAACAAAATTTGTTAAATTTGCATGAAGACCTACAATCTCTCACAAAATTGTTTGAGACAATTGTTTGAAATCTGAGCAAAAATATGGAATTTCAACTAAGACAAAAAGCCTCAAAATCTGATTAGCAAGTCAAACAACACGAAAATTCCAATTTATTCCAAGAGCTTGGGTACTAGGCTGCTAGTAAAACAAAATTTGTCGAGTTTGCAAAAAGTAAGTAAATTTTTGAGTCTCTAAGATAAATCTCTTGCGTATTCCTGAGGTCGTATTAGTTAGTTACGTTTTACTTGTGGTGTATATTGATTGTTAAAATTCGTAATTTGTCTCATACT
Organism: Neoturris breviconis; assembly: GCA_032360805.1. Classification (NCBI taxonomy): domain Eukaryota; kingdom Metazoa; phylum Cnidaria; class Hydrozoa; order Anthoathecata; family Pandeidae; genus Neoturris; species Neoturris breviconis. The sequence goes on along the minus strand of JAULBZ010007464.1, from coordinate 4,882 downwards.
TTATTTGAAAGATTGTAAAATCCTAAAGGCCGTTTTCCATTGGAGTATGTTTCCATGCGGTTTTTCCGCTAACAAAAAAAAAAGAATTCAATTTCCATTCCTGCGTTATTGTTTATCTGCTTCAAAACTTTGTTTACAAGTTGCTTGGCTAATCAGCTAATCATTGTTGATTTTTCTTTTGTGAAAGAAAATATTTTTACTTATGATATTACGAAGACGATTGTGTGGAAAAACACGCAAAGAAAAATAAAATAAAAGTATTTCAAGAACGCCAGAAGAAGGGTTTATTTAATATTCGTTTGAGCATGATCATGAATATTTTTTCGAACGTTTTTTTACGAACTCAACTATTATCGAGAACTTTTTATCTTTGGTTGGACCTTTCATAAAAAACAACTTCATTATTAAGTCGTGCACTTGCTTCTCTAGATTTTACTGCGACGCTCATGTATTACAATATCAGCAAGCTAAAGGCTAAGTTCTGGTGGAAGATGTCGTCTTGACGCAATTTTGATTCTGATGTTTTTAAAATACTGAACCCTGATTGAAAAGGTTGACAAAACTCAACCTTTTTTCCTTCAACTCAAGAGTCTAAAAATATTCCGTCTACTTTTTTTATTTTATCAACTGCATGTTCAGAACTAGAAACCGCGCGTAATTTTCTGCCAATTGGAAAACGGCCTTTAATCTTAACTCTACTCCATAAATAAATCTCCGAGATAAATCTCTAGGGTCTTACCATAGTCCAGACTAGAGAGGTCGTTTGCTAAAAACACAGCAGAGGAAAACACGAGGGAGATGCAGAATGGATTTTGCCATTTTGCGCTAAAATTCAAACAACAGCCTTTCAAGGCAAACCATGGTCGTTTTTCTGCTTTTATGTTTCACTTGTGGGGTCAAAAATTCGTCAAAATTCCGAAATTTTCCAAGATTATATTTTAAATCCTCTTCTGCTGATTCTGGTAACGTCACAGTTTTAAGGATTCGGAATATAGTTTCATTCAACGTATGTTACACTCGTAAATTTAAATCCTTTTCGTATACCGTAAACCTTAATGTCAAGAGAAAAGAAGCCACGAGAAGGAGGTTGGGAAATTTCGGTCTCGTGTAGCGACCAATATTTTCTTAAAGTATCTCCAAAATAAAAATAATATGTACTTGTGGGATTATGTAAAAGCATCACTATGGTAAAATATGTTTCGCAAAAGTTGAATCAAAGGTCAGAAAACTGAAATTACAGTTCTAAAAGTTGCTTCATATTTCAATACAATATATGTTTCCGAAAGTTAATAGAAATGCCTGGTCCTAAAAAAATAAGGCATAAATATATTATACATAGGTTTGTTATAAAAAAAGAAGAAAAAAGTAATACAGCATTTCGAATAGCCTCTTTCACAGACCAAGTTCGATTCTTCCAGATCTCACTTGGTCTGTTTGCTTCTGCAGTTAATGTGACACATTGACGTCAGAATCATCAACAGGAAATGCTGTAATGTATGATAATTTTATGCAACCAGAAAATAATATATATATTTTTTCATGGTAGCTTTGGTACCATTATTAATTATAATGCCACAATGAAGAGTGGAATAAATCATATTTTAAATAAATAAATCGATAATTTGACAGACCGGATTCGACGGATATTTTGTTTTTTAATAGATACTGTTTTACATCAATTAAAATAATTAGAATAAATTTCGAAACTAAAAATTAATTATCGAAATATAAAGAACATTATACAGACTATGGACTAAAACCAAAATGCAAATGACCATACACAGAACGTTCCTTGGGTCTGCACACCGTGAGAGACGGTCCCGTATTTGGACAGACGAGAGAGGATCGATCAATGTCTGTAGATCAGGCTACATTTCGAATTTTTATTGGGAGGAGTGGCTTTTTACAGAGACTAATCTCTAGTCTAGTACTAAAGATGCTAGAACATAACCGGTTTCACTGTTGTTCTAGCGTCGTTACTGCGGACTTTGAGCAAGTTTTTGCCCACTTGGGTGAATATGTAGATATGAAAACAGAGATAGCTAACCTTGTTCCCAATTGATTGGACAGAAGCCCTGGGGGAAAGGTTGAGAAATTACACCTGCATAGAAACAAAAATCTAATGTTTTTTATAAAGCATAAAATTTATGGCAAATCATAGACCTATAATATAGGTCTGTGGGCAAATCTACTTTTATTTACTTACTTTGTTACAGGATTCGAGGTTTGATCCCTCAAGACTGACAATCCAATGTCAATCTCCCATTTGCGCTTCTCGTATCAGCATACAACAGATCGATCATGTCCAATAACGAGTTGCTTGTTGTTCTTCTATATTTCGTATAACCAATTATTTGAGGTTCGTCAGGTATAGTTGCTAAAAACTGGTCCAGAATATTTTTAAATTTTTCCACATCTACTCCAGTTAGACCACGAATGTTTCAAAACAAATTCGACGTCGTTTCCAGTGCGCCGCCGCTCTTCTGTGTTCAAAAAGGCAAGAAGCCCTGGGGACGAGGTTGTCCAGTGCTATTTAAATGTGTCTGTACATATCGCAACACTTGGTGAGCAAGAATTAATGTAAATATACGGAATACATTTAGGTGATGTCTACCAGCTGGCCTTACATAACAACAACTACACTATTGAACGGAATTGCATATCTTTGGCGTTTTCTTTATTGGGGCCGACCGAGGCGGAAAAGTGGGCCGGGGCCGTGAACATCTGGATCATAATTCGTGTATTTGTTTACAAGAGCCACTTGAAGAATATTTTTGAGGCGAAAGAGAAACAAACATTTCAAGTTTTCGAATTAACTCCAGTCAGCCAGTTTCCTGTTTCCCAACTTTTTATTGCTTATTTCTCTGTCACTATGTTGATGTAGATCATATACTGCGTACAATCTGGAATAAATGGTATTTTTCTCTCCCAAATTCTTGCCATTTTCATTTAGGTAAGTATAACACGGAGATATGATGATATGGAGTTGAGAGAGGAGAATGGCTTCAACACGTATTCTCGCCGCGCTGCCTTCTTGCGTTCTTCTGTCTTCCTTTTGATCCTTCTATCCAGCTCTTTCCAAGCCCCCAGGTAATAGATGCATGATCCCAGAATATCGTGTTTACATGATTTGTATGTAGCCTAGCTGGTATCACCACCGCCACACACTCCCTGCTGACTGGCATTGCACAACAACAGTGAATATCCTCGATATGGCGGAGCGGAGGAATCCTATCATCCTATTCCAATTTCTAGGAATGTAGTAAAAAGGGGTTGCCCTTTATGGAATACTGCAGTGACATCCCTATATGATGAGTTTACATTTTTGATAGAGAAGTCTGTTCAAAAAGGGCGAAGTTTCTAGGCTGTTCGCGGCGACCCCTCTCTAGTAGCTGAATAAAATACCTAGAGACAAAAATACCCTAATATTAGCAACACTACCATTGCTTCCTTTGCTGAATTCTAAAATAAACAGAAGAAGCCATTGTAGTAGTGTCTCCATTTGGGTGAAAAAACATAACAACAACTACACTAGTGAACGGGCAGACCATTAAAAGCACAAAATAGCTGAGACAAGGATATTAACATACTTCAATGAATGCAATAAACGACACAGGATTCACAGGACATAGAATAAGATAAGATAACTTATTTATCAAAAGTATAGCTCTATACAGCTGAAAAAATAAATAATTAAATAAAAATTCTACTTTTGAAGGGAGACCATATATATCTAAGTGCAAAATCTAGAGGATATGACCACCTTTGGACGAATACAATAGACGGCACAGGACACACAATACAGTACAAATATAGAGGATCAAAAGATAAACGTATACTGTGTGAGAATTTGGAAAGGAAGTGCTGGTGTTTTTGTCTTTTGCATAGAATCCTCCTTGTAATACTCGACAAAATGACCCTAGGAACTTTATCACAGGCTGCTGAAAAGTTTGACAATGTCTAGGATCATTTACTGTAGTTAGTGGAATTGGTGCCATAAAATTAGAATATTGTATATTAAAATGGCAGAAGCAAGGCAAGAGTCTTCGTAACACACAAACTGACTTTTTCAAACATCTCAGACCCATTACAAATTCAGTTATCTATTTGCTAATGTAGCTCTCTTTAAAATGCATGTTATAATATTTGCATCTCTGGACACCACAGTTGATAACAATATTCGACTACAGGTGGACCTATATATAATACCTATGAAGCGACTGTGCAATTTATGTAACTTAGTTCTAGTAGGTAGACACCTTAATCAAGTTAAAATTATATAGTCTCTTGTTCTACCTTTGAAGATTTTCAACTATTCATGATATCCCTCCCTGGAAGTAAAAATATTATTAAGCGCCCCTGCCGAATAAGCACCGAAAATAAGGGACGCTTTTCAAAATAATTTGTCATAAAAAGGGACCCTTTGTTAAATAAGGAATATACATTTTACATATTATAATCAATAATAAATTTTTCGCAGGCCATATCTATGTTACAGGATGCTCAGTATAAAACTCTTAAAAAATTAAAAAAAAATTATTATGGTTATATTATAGCCATTTTCAACATTCCTAGCGCCCACACTAACTCCCTGTTTCATTCTGCTACTATGCAGTCAATCGACAACCCTTTAATGGCCTAAAGCCTTTAAAGGAGAAAAATTGATTACCAACAGCCCTTAAAGACGCTAGAACAACATTGAAAATATTCATTACAAAAAAATTGTTTTTCGGTGCCCACAAAGTTGCCACATTGAATTTCCAATAGGGTCCAAATTGAGTTTTCGGTCCAATGGATCAAAAAGGTGTGGTATCTGCCTGAAATTTGGTTATGACATTCTAGGCAATATTGCGAGACTATTACTGTATAGTATTAGTCGCCT
>JAULBZ010007463.1:0-11495 GCA_032360805.1 Neoturris breviconis | reverse complement strand
ACGGAAAAATTTCCCGGGGCTTTGCCCCATACCCCACTGGGGGCGCTTACAGCGCGCCCCCAGACCCCCCAGCTGACCTTTTTAGGCAGGCTCGCTTCGCTCGCTTTCGTTCCAGCCGGAACGAAAAACTGCAGTGGCATGTCTGAGTATTACAATACCAAGTTTCATGTTTTACAATACCAAGTTTCAGCAAATACTGAGATCTCAAGGGTGGGCGGAATCAGCCACCCACAAAATTTGGCTACAAGTTAGCCTCCAAAGATGCTCCTCCACAGGGGAATGCCAGTGTAAATTTAGACGCCTGAAATACTAAATTATCAATGATTTGCTTTGTTTTCAAACCTAGGTGATTGGCTCATGTTGGCTTCATATAAAATAGTTAACTTAAAATAATTGGTATATATTGAGAACAATTTTGCATACCAGGCATTTGTTCCGTGTTGATCAATAGAGAGACATGCTGTGAATATCATATATCAATATTAATTCTATCTTATAGGTGTACAATCCAAGAATTCGTGTTGAGTCTCTTCTTGTGAGTGCCATTTCCAAAGCTAGTGCTCAACAAAGAGCTGGACGTGCTGGTAGAACAAGACCTGGCAAATGTTTTAGGTGAACAATTTTTTCTTCCCTTAAATTTTAAATCGATTCTCATTTTTGCCTCTGGTCGTGTTTAAACGTTTTTGTTTTGTTTTTAGATTATACACAGAAAAAGCATATAAATCTGAAATGCAGAGCAACACGTATCCTGAAATTTTACGTTCTAATCTTGGTACAGTTGTTCTACAATTAAAAAAACTTGGAATTGACGATCTTGTTCATTTTGATTTCATGGATCCACCAGGTAAGACTCTTTTCTTTGATACTATGTAATAGACACCTTGAAATAAGGAAAAAATTGTATTCTTTAGAGGGCCTAACCTCTGTATCTAAACTATTTATTTCAAGTCTTAAGACTTTGTTTTATCATTTCATCTTGTTATTTTGTTACTTCTCTTATTAATGCCAAGATTCAAGAATTCACCATCATTTGCAATATTAAAAATTTATATTCACCCACAAAAAAAGCCTCAAAATAAGTGTCGACATCAATTATTTGTGTTAACACTCCTGCACAAGTGATGTCTGACAGTTTTTGAGGATCTTGCATAAACATGTAATGTAAAACATTATCACAGAAATAAATACAACACAAGTTAAGATTAGCAATGTATAAAATTGAACTTTTAACACTAAAAACAAACAATCAACCGGGCCACTATCCAAAGTTACAAAGCTGAAAACTATACTGAAAAATACTCTTTCTGCAGGTGATGCCCATAGTTACTTTCAAACTTCATTTCCTTTTTAAAAATTATATACAGTGCTCGTAATAAAAGCAAATAATCACTGTGGAGGACAGATGTTTTAGCATTGCTTCAGGCTAGACAGCTTGTATTCCGAACACTATTAAAAAATAATGTTAAGGTATGCAACAAGGGCTAAAATAAATTATTATTTTAATAGCACCCGAGACATTGATGAGAGCTCTGGAACTTCTTAATTACCTCAGTGCATTAGATGACGATGGTGATCTTACTGAATTGGGCTCTATGATGGCTGAATTTCCGTTAGATCCACAATTAGCTAAGATGGTTATAGCTAGTACAGATTTCAGTTGCTCTAATGAAGCACTGTCTATTGTTGCAATGCTTTCAGTACAACAGGTATGTTATTTAATACTGTGAATATTATTAATGGATCATTAAAAGCCTGTTGCACATAAAGCTATGTTTTATACACACTACGATTAATAGGGCCGATTGGATCTGCCATCTTAAACAATTCCGTATATTTTTTGAAATTCTACAGGTTTTTCAGAGTCATAGCTGATTTACCCTCCATAATTTTTTTGGCACATGTTATATTAACTCCAATACAAGTGGAGCAAATATTAATGCATAATTATTTTCTCTTGACGTCATATTTTTGTTATGACGTCATTAGTACTGATACTGAATTGTTTATGATTGTTGATACAAATTGGTTATATTTTTAGGTAAAAGCCAATCACTTTTGATTGCATAAAGATTATTAGCTCTGTTTTTACATCTGGAAGCTTAATAAGTTTTCTTTAACACAATGTTACGGTTTTCTGATGAAAAGAAAATTTCGGGTAATAATCACACATCAAAGTTTGCAAAAAATAATTTTTTCTAGCCTATTTATTATCAGGTGCGTGAAAACTAGTCGTCATGGCCACTTTTGATGTTATTAAAAGTGTGAAATTCATATTAATACCAATAAAGTTTCAGGAAAAGTCAGAAAAGAAAATTTCAGCTCAATAGGTCCACTACTTCAAGAGATATCCTAAAGAGTATTCGCATCCGTCCAACTTCTGTTCTACAACTTCTACAATTGTTTCATAAATGTAAAATTGGCTTGTGTTCATTGATATAACCAGTAAAAAGGATGGCCACCTAAATCTAGACATATATCTGGCATTTTCTTTGGTACATGGGAAGTACCTGGAAATGGAGTTATTAAAAAAGCACATCTGAAAATATCTGGAATTCTAAAAACATTAATTTCTCAACTTTATGTCAGACAGTTGTATCAGGACTTAAATTCCATGCGTAGACTTTTGAAAAACATCTGGTACACCTGGAATAAATGGAATTTCATTTGTAATTTTTGGATGGCCACCCTTACCCTACTTTCAACATGCTTCTTCAGATTTCATTTGACAGTTTTTCCTTTTCTAGCCTAAAGCAATGCTCAAAAACCTTTCCTCAACATTGATCATTTTGTCTTCTTTCAGGCACTGTACTTTTCTTGGTTTCAGGTATTCATGAGACCAAATGATGCAAAGAAAGCTGCAGATGAATCAAAAATGAAATTCGCTCATATTGATGGTGATCATTTAACCTTATTAAATGTTTACCATGCTTTCAAACAAAGTGAGATTTATTGTTATTTGGTATCTGCAAAGAAGATCGTTATGCCACTGAGATTGAATTTGATAGGTTTCTTCAATAAGCTTGTTGACATAGTGCCCTTCTTCTCAGATGCTTTGGAAAGTTTGTATTAGAAAGAAGGGCATTCACTACGTTCAAATATCACTCCTTCACAGTGATTATTTATTCTTATTTCGAGCACTAACGTTCTATATATATTTGTCTATTTCAGTATTTGAAATAAGAGTAAATGATCACTGTGGAGGAGGGATATTTGGGCATTGCTTCAGACATTTAAGTCTGAAGCAATGTTTAAAACTTCCTCCTTCACAGTGGTTATTTGCTCTTATCTCGAATATTGTATTTTATCACAGATCACGAAGAAGCTCAATGGTGTTATGACAATTTCTTAAATCTTCGATCATTAAAATCAGCTGATAACGTTCGCCAGCAACTGGCTCGAATTATGGACAGATTTAACCTAAAGAGAACCAGTACAGACTTTAACAGCAGAGAATACTATATAAATATCAGAAAATCTTTAGTTACTGGTTTCTTTATGCAGGTAAGAAACTCATTTGTTACCATTTAAAGTGTGACCAGGCAAGGTACAATAAATAATAGTTTCCCTGATTTTTTTAAATCTTGTGATTTAAAAACCACATTTACAAATATATGCGCAGAAGTGAATTAGGTCAATGAGCTTGCAATGGATTGGTTTCTTCGAGCTTGCATTGGATCGAATCCATTGCAAGATAATTGACACAGTACTCTCTTCTGTAGATTTTATTTTTGAGATGATCCCTTACAGTAATAACAGCTATCTTGTATCAGATGCAGTTGTTGTTTGCAATTTACCGACAACTCAAATACTATCCACTTACATATTTTTAATGCAACAGCCATAAGTATTTGTGTTGACATGTCTACAAGATGTTATATTGCAAGAATTTAGTAGAATGGGTTTTTTGTAGTGCAAAGAAAATTCTTTATCGATGTTTTTTATTTTCATTACTTATAGAAATAAGTTTGCATATATCTTGATTACACAAAAATAAATACTAGAGAAGTGTTTCATAACATGTGATATATATGTCTATGGATATTTCGTCCTAACACTTTAGGACATCATGAAAAATTCCCACTGATAAAATGTCCTTATTTATTTATATTTAATCTTATATATTTTTGTTTTTATTCAGTGGGGTGTGAGATTGGGAAGAATGAAAGTTATTCAATTCGACCCAGATTTTCATACATATAGTTTTTACAAAATATACATCTTACAAATCATAGCTTTGGTGCAAATATTTTCGTCTAGTGGAAATTTTTCTTTACAAAAGAGTTAATACTTGATTGTGTATCATGTTTTTTTTTTTTTTTTAATTTTGATAGTTTAGAAAAATTTTCCCTTTTAAATTTTTGCAATAAGAGTTCAAGTGGATATGTCACACAGTACTTCTTTGTGAAAGGGGGTTTATGGTATTCCTATTAGGCTCCCCTTCCTTGTACAAATCTAACATGAAACTTCATTGATGATGCACAGATTGCTCATTTGGAGAGGACTGGACACTATCTAACTGTCAAAGATAACCAGGTATGATGTTTATATGTTTTGGTAGAAAAGGGTGTTATGTCAACGAATTTTTACGATGATTGGTTTATTCGTTCTGAATAAACCAACGAAATTTAAGATGACTCACTCTTCATATATTTATTTTATAAGGTGTCCCTTTTGATTATTAATACCTTTTGAGAATATGTTCCGAATACCTTTATTTTGCTTTGTATAATATTCCCGGTTTTTTGATTGGATGATTTAAACGAGAATTTTGTCAGTTTTATTTCCTAACATTTTGTTTCTGTTGCTGGAAACACGTAAAAATATTTGGGAAATTAGATAAAAAAAGACTTGATCTAGTCTTAACAAAAGGTAATAGATAGATATGTATATGATTCATTACTACAGTTACCCTAAATGCTCCAACTGGCACCTCCCTCTAATAAACATCAAGTCTGTTATGAAAAATAAATATTAATTGGCACCCCCGCCCCACCCAATTTTTTTTAAAAAAAATTAGGAGAGTAAATCATGCCATGAGAGAAGGAACATATTTGCAAACCCATATGAACATATTAAATGAGCCTGAATATGATCTGTTCAAAACACAACCACAAATATTGACATTGTGGAGGCATTAAATGAATGTCAACTAATCGATGATGACGATTTGATTGATGACTTCATTGACATTTTGTGGACATTTTATTATTACATTGCCAAGAGTCCTCATTTTTTATATATATATATGTATTTTTCCGAATACCGCTTCTTCAAAAGTTAATAAGTTCCTCCCTTGAAAAAGCGTCCCCTCAAAAAGTTGAAAATTTTAATATGTGCTGGAGTTAGCGCATTAGAGGATTTACGGTGCGATTATTATGATACAAATAAAAATACATACAGACTGATAATCCTAATAATTAATAGCAAGCCTATTTCGGACATTATATGTGGAGGGGTATTATTGTGGCTGAAACCACTTAAAACACTCCTCCACAGGTGATGTCCTGCTATATCGAAAACAGAGAGTCAATCCATAATAAACAAGTACTATGGCGTAAATAGTTTGACAATATAAATAGGAGTCTAGAGCCAACGATCTTACATTGTATTGATATCTTACTAGTGAATGGCAAGGATAAGGTACACCTTCTTTGGCCGAATTTGTAAAAGCAATTTGACACTGAGCATGCCCTCAGACAGTGATAATGCAGCTTTAACTTCTTTTTTGTTTGTTTAAATTGTTTGGATTATGTTGTTTGTTTTCATTCTAATTGTTGTTTTTATGACAATAAATATAAGTTTTATATTTTTGTGATGAGTATATAGGTGGTACAACTTCATCCATCTACATGTTTGGATCACAAACCTGAATGGGTATTATATAATGAATTTGTGCTGACAACAAAGAATTATATACGTACATGCTCTGATGTCAAGGCTGAATGGTAAGTTACTTTGAAACGTATTTACTGCACTTAACTTCAGGTTATGATGCCATATTGAAACTTAGTTTCGTGGGTGGTAATTTTCGCCAGTGAGTTCCTCTAACGTATTGTTGGTTTGTGATAACGTGTACGGTAAAGGCGGACCTCCATTAGGCGAATTCGTCCTCACGAATTCTGAAAAAAGGCATTACATTGGTAGAAAGTGACGTCACCGTCGCTTTCACCCAATGTAATGAATTCATTTAGAATTTGTGCGGATGAATTCGCCTAGTAGAGATATACTAGGATATACTATTTGCATTCAAAAACTTTTTTATTTTAGGCTGATCAGTACTGCTGCAAATTATTATGATATGGCAAATTTTCCCAACTGCGAAGCGAAAAAAGTTTTAGAACGAGTAATGGAGCGTATGAGAAGAGGGAAGTAATTGAATAATAGATGCACTGTAAAGTATGACAACGGTCGGTTAATCGTATATAAAAGTCACCAGCAAGTGTAATAAACAATAGAACAATACATCTATTCACAATACATGAAAACGAGGTGTTGGCTGCTCAAAGTAGAATTTGTTGCAATGCAATAACTATTGCATCGCAACAAGTTCTGTTTTGAGCAGCCAACGCCTCGTTTTCATGTATTTGTGAATATGTCTATATGTCGTACATGCTATAAAACGACTTAGAAACAAACTCTCGCATAATTGTCTTGCGGTTTACAAGAACTTCAACAATCCCAGGTGGATATATAGAGCATTTCGTATACTGCTCCGCAGTAGAGTCGCTTGTGTCTTTACTGCGGGGGACTTTGAACAATTTTTTGCTCACTGAGTCATTGTTAGAATTTACGTCGTAATAAGAGATGGTCTCCATGCTTATTTTTCTTAAAACAACTGTTTTAATAAATTTCCGAAAAAATACATAGTTGTGTCAACGTTCTTGCAGTCAGCTAGGTATATTTGGTCCAAAATATTTGATTCATATATATTTCTTGGAGATGATCCATAATAGACCTATCTATTCACAAAACAATGAAAACGAGGCGTTGGCTGCTCATAGTAGAACTTGTTGCAATGCAATAACTTCTTTTGTACATTTCCCTCTACACCAAGGAAGTTATTGCATTGAAACAAGTTCACTTTGAGCAACCAACATCTTGTTTTCATGTATTTGTAAATAGGTATATTAACAAGTCGTGGCCATCTAAAGTAAGCCTACGTTTATAGGTCTCGATGAGATCTCAGCCTATGCACAAGTCATATTTTCAGTATCACATCCCGTGCGTGCTGATATTCAAGCGAAAACCGAAGGAATCAACTAAGCTGGTCGGTTTAATTCTTTGCTTTTTATGTTTTTGCGGACCAAGATAGAAGCAAGGCTCATACGAAAAATCTAACGAATGTGCATAGACGTTTCTAAACAGGGAAGGCTATCGTAGAATATTTGAGGTGCAATTTTATTGTTGTTTTGTCCATGACGAAGGAATCAATCAAATTATTTTGACACGGTCTTGACTTCCTTTCAGGATACCGGTAGGAGTTTTGATTGTTAAATTGACGTAAATATAATAACACGTCTATTTTTAACTCGGGTGTATTAAGGTTGATTTACACTACGCGAAAAATTTGCAATATAAATTCCATTGCTAGAAAATGACGTCACATGTGTGACTTCAATTTCTACCAATGGAATGCCTTTTTTTTTGGCTTTTGCAGCGAATTTTTCGCTTATTGGAAATCCACCCTTTACCTAGCAACTTGGCTTGTTCAAGAGATAACTTTGTGAAAGAGTACATATTGTTTTCGTATCCCTTATATTTAATAATGCTTAAGTCATGATTATATGAAGAGGAGTAGTAGCAATTCTCATATGCAATAATTCCTCTTTTTAGACCACTTTTCGTAGACACCCTACTCGTATTTAGGCTCCAACCTCCATGTCGAATGTTTGAAGATAAATGACTTTGGAAATTATCCAACTCATTTCATGATTAATGATAGGAAACACTTAGCTGAAACTCTAACTGAAACTAAATATATTTAACTTCCTTGATATTTCTTAGCAACCTACTTTTCTATATTGCATCATAAATATTCCAGTGGATAATAACTTCACAAATTCCCAAGTAGAGACGCTAGAACAATTCTCCCAGCCGGCAAGTTCAATTCAGCAAAATGACGTCAGAACAACGTTCAAATAACGTTGTTCTAACGTTATTCTGCTAAAAGTGAAACATCCAAGACATTTCTTCAAATGACCATTTGAGACTTGGAGGTGTCCTTCGGGGTCTGGAAATAATATTTTAGAGAAATCCTTTTCTGTTATAAGTCTGTTCCAAAATTGTGAAAAAATGTCAGACGAACAAGTCATACTTTAGGCTTATGTAGATAACGGCTTGTAGGAAATATGTGGCCGTAGCGAATGAGCGAATACATCTTCAGTCTATGAATTTTACTTATAAAAATAAAAAAGAGACATCTCGGGTATATCCAGAATCTACTACCTTTTAAATTTTATTCACATGTGTATGAACATTGAAAAGTGACGGATCTTTTAAGGTATATTTGTTATCAAACGTTAAAGACGCAAGTGCCTATAATCCAATTGGTGGGACAAACCTGGTTGTACATTCACTTTTTCTTCTCTATAACTTTTGCACTTTCAAGGTATATTGGTTATACTTTTGCTGTCCATCCGTCACGAAAATTCAACTAAAATTTGCGCGATTACAAAACCAAGATCAAGACGTATTAGCATTTGCGGCAACAAATTTTGCAGGAACATGTTTAAACAACATTTGGAGCAATTGCATTCAACATAAATTGGACTTGCACGTTATCTATTATGCATTTCGTGACAAATAGACAGTTGCAAAAAAAAAAATGGTGATCTGAGGAAGGAAATACTAAGTGGCGATTTTTAGCCCACCAAACAAAGACAATGTTCTCGAAATGCTAACATTTTGAGATTCAGTACCAGCATTCATGGCGATGTTTTAGAAAGGCTCGCCAAAAATCTTTCGAATTCGTCCACTCGGTCCCGAGTTTTGGGCAAAAAGGGAATGAATTGCATTTTTGGTCCAACAGACAGATGAATGTGTGTATGCGTATTTGCTTGGTTTTACTTTCACTAGATTTGATGGGCTACTTTTAATATCGTACCTCTGATTTTGATTTTTTTTTTCTTGTCGTGCGTCAACAAATCAGTCAGTAGAGATAAGTTAAAAGCGTCTCTTTCATCGTTCCTGAGTATCTTAGGACTAATAAAAAAGTGTATCTCCACATTCGTGATGGACGGACACTGTAACTTACTACACCAAAATCATAACAGGGCTAATTGAGGGACATATCGTCAAATCGATGCGTTAAAAAATTGGTTAAATGTAATTTAGTAGAAGTTGATGAAAATAAAATCTACTGAGGAGAGTATTGAGTCAATGATCTTGCAAAGGATTGGTTTCTTCGTACCGAAGAAACCTATTCACTGCAAACTCATTGACCTAACACACTTCTTCACAGATTCACAGATAAAATATGCTACCCAAAGGACCCCAGATAAAATAGGGTTAATTAGAACATCGTTCTCCGAGTAGGCCAAAATACTAAGAAAGAAGAAAAAGAGAAAAAATTAATGCATATAAAAATGGGTATGAGTTTCTTGCCAAAGAAAAATTGCTGCATAAGAGCCAGGCAGTAAAAATAGACATAAAAAAGCAGTCTTATTTTAAAACTACGTGAAGATTTATGTAGCTCTATAGGTACTTTTGAAAACAGCTGACTTCTAAAATACATAAGCAGTCACACGGAGGTGTTCTGAGAAATAAGTGTTGTTTTTCTCTAGCTAAGGCCCAACCTTGTTCCCAGGGCTTCTTGCCTTTTCGAACATGGTCAAAAAGGCAAGAAGCCCTGGGAACGAGGTTGGCTAAGGTCCATCTCGTGGTTATTACTGGTAGCACATGCATTTCAGAACAGCTCTTTCTAATGGGACATTTTACAAATTTGACGTAAAATTTAAACCACAAGTAAAACATAACTCATTAAAACGACCTCGGGAATACCCAAGAGATTTATCTCAGAGATTATATCATAGGCTTAAGACTTCTCAGAGAGATTTATACTTAGGACTGAAGATCTTGTCTTTTTGCAACCTTGATAAATTCTGTTGTTTCTAGCAGCCTAGTGCTCTGTAACAAATTCGAATTTCGCTGCCAGTCTGTCTTGCTAATAAAAATTTGATGTTTTTCGTCCGAGTTGAAATTCCGAACTTTTGCACGAATTTTACTTTGTCTCAGGTATTTATGTTGGGGGTTGTAGCTAAACAGTAGACTGGTACAGTGTACAGTATAAGAACAGTTGATATTTCCACTTGAGTAAGACTTGCTTGACACAGTAAGAATATTTTCAAGCAAGAACACGCTATTTCTCAGTTGATTATAGAATTATTCTCCTCTTATCCTAAAACAGATCCTTTTTTTCAGCCAGAGCTTTAAAAAATCGAATTCCAAGTCTAGGCACCAGTTCAACACAGATCATTTTCCCAGCTAGAGCTCTTCTGCCTTCTCCAAAAATAGATTGATTTCCCGCATTCGATGAAATACCAGCTCTGGACAGATCATTATCCCAGCCAATATAGGCGATTAGTAGCATAAGAACAGATTAAATAGCTACCCAGCTGCGCCTTTGTTTTTGGAAGGTCAGAACAGCTTTAATTTCCAGCCATTTCCCTCAGAACACCTATTTTTATGGCTCCTTCGTTGGCTGCTTTCAAAAATATGAACAAACTATATGCTGTATAAATTTATTTGCTATTCTAAATTCTGCTTAATGGCCCAGAACTTGCTTTGAGACCATTTTAGAGGGCTTGAATCGGAAAATTTTTATCGTTGCCTAACCATGGTGGGCGACATTTTTAGGCATAATTAATATTAGTATTCTGGGCCAATTTCCTATTAAAATTTGTGTCGTTGGCTCTGCATTAACTTTTGGAGTATACATATGAATATACACCACTATATACACTTGCCGCACTGTAATATACTTCAGCAAAAGAAATTTTATAAAATATGTGTGTTTTATTCGAACTTTTTTTTAAAATGTTTGCAGAGATCTCGTAGGTGAAATATTTTTGATCAGAATATACATAATGTGTCACAGCGGAGAGCGCGAAATGTCCCGTACGGTTTTTACATGTGTCCCGATTTCCCGCATTCGATTTTCGATTCTGGTAAAACTACAGCTACCGTCGTAGTTTTACTCGAATCGGCAGAATCGGAACTGTGTAGAAGCCGTATGGGACGTTCTGTACTTTGCCGAATGCAGCGTTCAGCGTCTATTCTAGACAATCACAACCACAACCAAGTCACAACACGAAAAAGAGAAATTACGATAATCGCATAATGAACATTGAACACCTTCCCTCTTATTGGTATATTCGTTAAACGGTGGTGTAGGACGAGAATGTTTAATATTTCATAAGCATCTACAACTGATCGCATAAATTATGAGACATTTTACGAATTTCGACAAGCAATACAAGCCACAAGTAAAACGTAAA
>JAULBZ010007462.1:0-11496 GCA_032360805.1 Neoturris breviconis | reverse complement strand
AAAATAAAACCATAAAATTTCGCGAGTTTTTCCTCTCGCGAAAATTTAACCCGCTAAAATTTCTCACATTAAAGTATTGGTAATCTTCGAGCCGACAACAAATGGATGTCGATTTTGAATCGAATGAAAAATTCGAATTCGAAATCGACGGCACAGAAACCAGACAACAACAAACAACAACAAAAAGAAAAAAGAGTGATCAAGGAACGATAATCGACGAAGAAATAAAAAGAACGAAGAAAGGAGAGGAAGTAGAAGAAGAGGAGATAAATAAGACAGCGTTTAAAATGGAAGAAAACATAATAGGTCAGTGGGACAGAGTAAACCCAGAGAGTGACAGCGAAGAAGACACACTGATCATTGACGAAAAGGACCCTGACCCAACGCCAACGGAAACGAGAGAGGTGAAAGCGTTATCAAGAAAAGAGAAAACCATGGCCGGGCCTAACGAAAAGAAAGAAAATACCACCTACATCACGAAAACGGAGGCCACGGAGAAGATCGGACCTACACCGCGTCAGGCAAAACAAATGGAAGTAGTGGGAATGATGCAGCTAGCCCATGTAAACACAACAAAACAGGCAGCTGCAAATCAGAGAAAAAAAGAGGAAATAGAGAAGATCAGAAGGCGAGACACCCAGGACCAGCAGACCGCTAGCGTTCCAGAGAGTCTCGCAAGATGATCTTCTCTAATACAATAATCGGTATGTTACCCAATTTATTTTCTCTTAATATGGCTGTCTCAATTGTCAGTGTGAACGTGGGAGGGCTGCTATCCTCCACAAGGCGTAAAACGATTCACCACGCCCTGGGGAAGATAAAAGCAGAAATAATTATGATCCAAGAAACCCACTTGGACCAACCTAACATAGCAAAGCTAAAGAAAAGCTGGAAAGGGGATGTTTTTTTCTCGCCTGTAAAAAACCGAACAAGGCAAAGGGGGGTAGCCATTCTATTCAAAGAAAAGTTGGACACCCAACCACAAATTCACACTGACACAGAGGGGAGATTGATCTGGATTCGTCTCACATACAAGGGGGCGAATCTCAGTATTGTAAACATCTATGCCCCCTCTGGAGGAAACCACCCAATCCAGCTTGTCTGTCTGGGAACAGCCTTAAAACTCTCATATCGCACCTCAAAGTTGAGGACACCTGGAGGGTCTTTAACACTAGAACTAGACAGTACACATCTAAATCATCCAGGTGGGGAACGCATACAAGGATCGATAGGATATATTGCAGCAAATGGTTGAGAAATCGATGTAATATATCCCATTAACCCTTTTATCATTCCGACCACGTAAACGCTGTCAAGGCTGGTATTCACGTACAAGAAATACCAAGGGGAGAGGGTACCTGGCATTTTAACAACACCCTAGTAGAGGACCTCATTTACGTACAAAACCTGAAGCAGTGGTGGTCAGACTGGCGACTTGAAAAAACGAACTATCCCTCCAAAGCAGACTGGTGGGAACTTGAGAAAGCCATGATTAAGGAAAAAACAATTGTATACAGCAAGGGTGTACAGAAAACGAAAACGAAACGTGTCAGCTCGTTGAGAAAGCGTCTGTGAAACTTGGAGAAAATTCCACCAGGTTTGCCTGGGCGCAACCAACAACTGGTTGACAGGTTTCGGGGAGAGCTACAGGCCTATGAGGAGAAGGAGGGGTTAGCAGCCAAAATCCGCTGCAAAATCCAATGGCAGGAAGGGGGGGGGGAGATGCAGCAAGTTTTTCTTCTCCCTAGAAAAAAAACAGCAGGCAACCCGAACCATGTCGTCCCTTATAAAAGCTGATGGTAGCGTTACTGAAAACCAACAGGAAATCCTGGAAGGGGCTCAGCAATTCTACCAGAAGCTTTATAGAGAGGAACCTATAGATGAACCTTCACTAGACGTAATGCTTCAAAAGCTCCGAAAAAAAATCTCACCACAAGCAAAAGTTCTATGTGACTCCATGATCACTATGGAGGAATTAGGGGCCTCTGTCAAGGCCATGGATAACAGTAAATCCCCCGGATCCGACGGATTAACGGTCGAATTTTACTGAAAATTCTGGGATATTCTGGTTCCTGACCTCCTTGAGACGCCGACTCAACGTCTTTAAGTTAAGATAATTAAGGAAATGCGTTTTTTTATGCCATGATGGCGGAAGGTTTTATTTTTTTTAGCCCACCAAACAAAGTTTGATGGGCTATTGCTATCACTTTGCGGCGTCAGCGGCGTCGTCCCGCTTTTCTTAATAGGCCATGTTCCCGAAGGGCTAACATTTTGAAATATGGTACCAGCATTCGCCAAATTTTCGTCCACTCGGTCCCGAGTTTTGGGCAAAAGGGTCCAAACAAAGTTTGGAAAGGCGTGGTATCGTCCTGAAATTTGGTTATGGCATTCTAGGCAAAATTATGAGACCACTGGAAAAATGTTTTTCGATTTCGTCAACTCGGGACTGAGTATCGGCGAAAAAGATTTAATTTACATAATTACAAAATGATTTTCTCATGATTTTTGTTGACTAAAAATATTTTAAAAATTAACCTTTCTGTGAGACTTTGACCATGAATCTTTTTTGGTAGCTATTTCGTTGTATTTTGGGAAAGCTCTCTCCTCAACTTTCAACTCAACTGTCACTTTTTTTTAATAACGTCTGAACCACTAAAGCAATAGTATTGAAAGTTTGTGACATTTTTTAATTATCTATAAGACACAAATTGTTAAGCTTTCAGTTTAATTGCATCAGCGAATCAAAAAATATAGTCATAAGCTGAGAGCACCTATTTCTACTGTGGGAAATTTTACAATAACTTGTCTTTGAATAACACTAACATGAAACTTGGTCAAGTTACTTAAAATCTTGAAAGAAATATTTCTTATAGTTTTGGTCACAATAATCATAACCCGGTTTCCCCGATTTCACCAAAATTTTATACAATACAATGGCTAAAACCGAAATCAGAATGGAAAAAAGTTATCCAGAACTCTTTTAATCGTAATTCTAACAACATACAAAATTTTAAGCAAAATTTGCCATTTAAAAAAAAAAATCAGATTGTTCCTTTCATGATACACTACAAGTTTCATTGCGCTAAATTACCTGTCATTCAAAAGTTATGAAGGGGGGCGGAATCCGCTTCTGAAATAGGGTTAATACATTAAGTGTCAGGTTTTTATAAGTACATTTAAAACAATTGCATTAAGCTAAAGTATACTTTATGATTATGATATACATCATGATGTGTAATGATGTATAATATATAATGTGTGATATCCACTGTGGAGAAGTTATTTTTGGGCATTGCTTTAGGCTATGATATGAAATTTTATGACACTCCTCCACAGTGACTTGACATAATTTTACCTTGATAAAGGTGTCCCAATTGTTTACTTGACTTAAAACTTTATCAATTTGATAAGAACATGAAATCCTAATGACATGCAAACTTTGGGTGTTCATCATTGATATAAAATTACATGACACTCCTCTTTTACTTTAAAATATGTGTTCCAATTGTTAATTTGACCTGAAACTTTATCAACTTAATAAGGACATGAAATCCTAATGACTTGTAAAATTTGGGTGTTCATTTTTGATATAAAATTTCGTGATACTCCTCCACAGTGACCTGACATAATCTTAGCTTGAAAAATGTGTTCCAATTGTTTATTTGACCTGAAACTTTATCAACTTAATAAGAATTTTGGTGTTTATCCTTGATATGAAAATTTCCCTACTCTCCTCCACAGTGGCTTCACATAATTTTACCTAAAGATGTTTCAATTGTTTATTTAACCTAAAACTTTGCCATCTTAACTAATTTAAATACTGTGTACGTAAATCATTATTTTGTGTGCTTAGGTTTAATTTTCACTTGGTTTGGTAAGCTACTTTCAATACCGTACCTTTTATTAGTTATATTATTTCCTATCTTAAACTTTCCTAAAATTTGGAATTTAAAAATTTGGGTAAAATTACCCTAATGTGATTTACAGCATTTTGTGGTAACAATATCTCAAACAAATGTGGGTTACAGCTTTTTTCAATTTTTGAAATCAGCTTAAAATATTTTTTTGACAAAAATCCTGTGATGAAAGTTTAAGTTAGCAAAAGTTCTCCACAAAAAAACTAACTCAAAAATCTAACTCAAAATTTTGAAAATGAAGGTTACAGCGTTTTGTCAAGACAGGTAGATTTATTATCCTGTAAAAGCTGCCAAAGAAACAATGATGAGGAAGCATTTAACGCATTATTAGGCTACGTGTTTATGTTTGATTTTAGGCTAGTTCAAAACTTGTAATAAGTAAAATCAGTAAGGCAGCCTTACATGACGATCTTGCATTTGATTAGTTTCTTCGTACGAAGAAACCTATCAAGTGCGGGCTCGTTTAGGGGGTTCACGTAGAAACTGTCTGAAAGTTATTTCCCTGCCGGCGCACGACGGCAGTATAACATCAATAACTACCAATAGAATGTCTTCTTTTGGCTTTCGCTGCGAATTTTTTGCCTATTGGTAATCAATAGTATTTCATGGTACGAGTTCTATGTATAATATAGAGAATTGGAACGATTTTTATTTTTAGAAAAAGAAAAATTGATGAAAAGTCACAAAAGCGACACTGGGTAAGATTACATGGAGAATTAACGATTAAAATAACTTGCAATTTACTTGTTTCTTTAGTAGAAAGAAACCAATTAATTGCAAGATCGTTGACAAAATAAAAATGGTATCTGCGAAGAAGCGTGCTGAGTCATCAGTCTTGTAATCGATTGGTTCCTTCATCCAGGAGTAGTCAATAAATTTCAAGTTCATTGGTATAGCATGATTTATTTGTAGATGTTATTATAATATACAGAGGAGAGTGATATGTCAAATAATTCGTAATGCCAGTGGACAAAAACTTGTTCAAAGTCCGCAGTAAAGACGCTAGAATAACATCGAACGATTATGTGGTCAAAGTAAGAGCAAATAGTTACTGTGGAGGAGGGATATTGGAACATAGCTTTAGTCTTTGTAGCTTTAAGCTATCCTCAAAAAAATTACTTCTCCACAGTGATTATTTGCTCACATTTTGACTACTGTTAAGTTAGTACTATTCTTTGCTGATACTTTCAGAGATGGAGATTGTTTCTGTGAAGAGGGGTGATATGTCAGCATGCTTTGCAATTGATTGGTTTTTTCATTACGAATGAACCAATATTTTGCAAGATCTTTAACTCAATACTCTACTGTTATTTTGATACACTATTTTTATTTCAGTTTGATGCAGACCTTTATACCAAGTATAAATAGTCAATCTAGACTCAGTACAGATGTTAACACAAAACGACAGTTATGGTTAGAGAATAATATACCTGCTGTTAATAGTAATACAAAATCTACCAGTGATGTCTTACAAAAGTTGGAACAAGAAGCACTGGTATGGAGAGTACTTAGTCAACGTTCTGGCAATTGATTGATTTCTTCTAACGAAGGAACCAATTAATTGCAGGTTGGTTGGGTTGGAATTATCTAGAAATTACACATGGCGAAAACTACTGCTTGGTTGAATTGAAACAATAAAATTGAAGTAAATTTGTCAAAAATGAATCTACGAAGAAAGGTGTTCTATCAAATCACCTGTGAAGGAGGGTTTTTGTACAGTTTTCAGTTGCAAAGCTGATATTATTTGATATTATTGATATTATTGTCCAAATCTAACTGAAAGAGACATTCACTTCCTCCATATTTGAATTATCGTTTGTATTACAGGTATCACACTCCGGTGGGTACACGACATAGAATCAACGTCAAAACGGTGGCAACGTCGTTTTAACGGTCCGACGTCGCATGTCAGGGGTAACCTTATTTATTGTATTTTCTATTCATCTCGTTTATTTCAGGAGCTTGAAAAATCCTACAAAGACTTTCAGGAACGTCAGAAAGTATATGAATCAAAGAGTCCATCCCGTGTTCACTTTAGCTCGTATGTTCAGCGGAAATCAAAGAGTACAAATAGCAGTGAAGAGAATTTACCAGTAAAATATCAACCAAGTTACGTACATCATTCAGAATCCGAAAGTTTTGATTTATCTAGACTGATACCGGAGAGGACAATACTATCAAGTAAACACAGTGGTCGAAATAAGAACAAATTGTCACTGTGAAGGAGAGATTTTTTAGGTTTAATCCTTGAAGTTATGCTCGAAAATCTCTCCTCCACAGTGATTATCTGTTCTTATTTTGACCACTAAATACTCGATGTTTTTATTTACACGAATTTGATTGGATCCTTGTAAGAAATTTTAAGATATTACTCTCCTTCATTGGTTTATTTTCATTAGGCGGAAAATTCCACACGAAGGCCAAGGAAGAAACGTCAATTTCAACCAATAAAATGTCTTCTTTTGGTTTTTGCACGGAATTTTCCACCTTGGGGAAAGTAACTAATATTTTGGTTTATTTTCAATCATTATTTCGAATTTAATGTCCATTGCGTTATAATCCACCCATAATAAGTTTAGGCGATCTAAGCCAATGTACAAGGTGTAAGTTTTCTTCTGTCCATACTACTTGAAACAATGACTTTTTGAAATAAGCATTCGTAATATTAGATATGAAGTCCTTAACTTGGTCGTGTTTGAAACGTGATAACACCTTTTGGAGTTTTCTATTGACTTTGATTTTGCCCCACCCATCCTTCTAACACACATATTAAAGATTTACTTAGGCCATGTTATCAAACGTTTTAGCAGTTAAAATACTATTGTCATAAAGACACATCAATATTCACGTCACAGGGTTTTTTTTACATATAGTAGAGCGATTGATGAATGCATGAAAACGAGGTGTTTGCTGCTCAAACTAGAAACTTGTTGCAATGCAATAACTTCCTTTTTGTGCAGTGTCTATAGCTCTCCCCTTGAACATTACGGTAAAACAGTATGCATCTGTATAACTGCACTATGTAATGCAGTATATTTCAAGAACTTCGACTAAACGGAGCTACTAAAGTGTTCGAAATAAGAGCTGTGGAGGAGTGATTTTGGAGCATTGCTTCAGGTTATAAAGTCCGACTCAAAAAATCCCATCCATGGTCTTACTTCGGACACTTTAGTAGCTCAGTTCAGTCGACGTTCTTGAAATATACTGCATTACATGGTGCATACTGTTTTACCGTAATATCCGATTAACCTTTACTTTATATAAATACAGTTTGTACTGTGGTAGGGTACTTCATGATAGCGTAAATAATCACGTAGATAAGACATGTTCGAACTAAAACCGATGGAAGCGGTAGTAACTTTTGATAGATGATTAAATCTTCTCTTTATATATGCAATTTTGTGCTGTTATATACCCAGCCGGCAAAAACTTGTTCAAAGTCAGCAAAATAACATTAGAACAACGTTCATAGAACGTTGTTCTAATGTTATTTTGCTGACTTTGAACAGGTTTTTGCCGGTTGGGAAAGTTGGTTTCCATCAGGAGAAAATTCACTACAAAAGTCAACAGACGCATCATGTGATGTCAATTTGTACCAATGAAATGTCTTCTTTATTTCGCAGCGAATTTTTCGCCTGTAGAAATCAACCATAAGGTACTTCTCGATGGGCAAAAACAAGAACAGACGTTGTTCTTGCGTCTACTGCGGACTTTGAACAAGTTTTTGCCCACTGGGTTTGGATTATTGTTTATCTAACCTTTTTTACAGATCCAAGACAACCCGTCTCAACCACATCACAGCAATATTCTACAATTAGTTCGTCATCTCTTTTAACTGGCAGTGTACTTGCATCTACCAAATTATCTCAACCACTCTCTTCAACGCAAGCACCTGGTGGTTATGATGCTCCTTCGTTTGGTATATCTGTTCTCAATCAACACGATGCTTACCCTTCACAAAGGTGTGTTTAAAAGAAGGGTGTTTTGTCAACGAACTTGCAATTTGATTGGTTACTTTGGTACGAAGGAACCAATCAGTTAACAAGGTCGTTGACTCAATACTTATTCTCCCAACGCGTGAACGCTACTTTCTTACCCAGCAAATTTAAAAAATTGAATTAAATATATTTGGTTCGTTTTGTATTTTGTTACTTGCAAATTAATCGATTTAGCTTGATATTCACTAGACGGTGTGACGTCAATGGAAAGTCTTCTTTTGGCTTTTGCAGTGAATTGTTCGCCTAGTGAAAACGATTCTTTAAGCACTGTGCGCAGTGGGCAAAAGCCTGTTCAAAGTCCGCAGTAGAGACGGTAGAACAACGCTGTTCTAGCGTCTTTACTGCTGATTTTGAACAAGTTTTTACCAAATGGGTTCTATCTAGGTTTCCAGTTTCAAAACCATCCATTTTGAAGGATAATCGACAACAAGAGGTTCCATCCATACTCCGCACTAGTCACAAACCAACATCATACAATCCATCCTATGCAGATCCTACCAAAGATTCACCACCAAATGATTGTTTTGCAGCAAGACAGCAAGTTGCTCCAGGAATCAATCCTAAAATGTTACCCAGTACTGCACTAACATATCACTCATTAACACAACACCCGTTACCTGAAACAACCGTCAATGTTGACTCGCTTACCCAATATACACTATATGAAACTAGAAACAACAACACGCTCACACAATATCCTCTCATAGAGTCAGATTTGAAAACACCTGCGATTAGGGGACGTGAATTGGTGACACCAATGACGCATAAGTTGGATACGTTAGCGGAACAGAGTTTAGGTGTCGATCTTGCGAGTACAGTCGTTACTACGATCAACCCTTCATCGAAAGAGGAGAATGAAGAAGATCCAAACACGGTACCAGCTCGTGTAAACTCAGTTGAGCGTGATTACAATTTGCAAGAGTATTCCATTACCACATTCGAAAGTCCTACGAAGTTAGGAACTAACATGAAAACAAACGATTCTCACAACGAAGTTTTCTTCACACCAAATCATGCGTTACGAAATAGCGAACATTCTGATGTTAAATCAGCTATTATCGACCATGATAGTTTAGGTGGTGAAAGTGAAGAGATCTGGACAGAAGGTGTTGCTTTACATAAAGAGAAATCTGAAATATCAACTCTTGTTATCAATGATGAGATATCTAGAGAGTTGCGTTTAGATGATCAAAGTATTGTGACAACAAAATCTTCATCTATCAGTAAACTTGATGTGAAGGAGTTAGTAACTTCACCTTTTGCAAGCTTAAGTGAAGGTGAATTTGACATGGGAGATACGAAGCAGGGTAAGGAAGAGGAAAAAGGAGCTGATAACGAAGAAACGAATGATATGATGGCAACTTATATGCAAATGGTTCTTCAAAAAAGAGAAGATGAAGAAAAGGTTAAAACTGATCAAAATGATGAAAAACTTGCTATTCAGGTATATTTGTTTGTCAATATAAACTACCGCCTTACAGATTATATTAGGCTAGCAAGCGTCTCATATTTAAAAATATAAAGAATTTTGTTTCATACGACACTTAACTATAAATAGATGGCTATAAGTTCACATTATATCGATATAAAATGGATCAATGATCTTGTACTTCAAAATATGTCATCATGAAACTCGGCACAATTGATGTAGTGGAAAATAAAATATTTCTGAACCAAAAAATTAAAATGGCCGCGCAATACGACGTCATCATGTTGTAATGTCGAAACATCGTACTTCCTCTCAACTTGATTCGTCTAAGGATGTATCACTCTCATCGGCCGTTATTATCTCTCCGAGACTGTTAATTGGAAATCTTCATTCAAAACGCATTCAAAACTATAAAATTACATTCGAAACCGCTTTTGAAAAAGGTAGAACATTTTGAATGCAACATGAGTGATTAAACGGTGCCATGCTATAGTATTAAAACTTTTCAGAAAGGTAGTTCAACGCAATAAATTTTCGGCATAATTATTTTTTAATGACGTCAATACTTATGATGACGTCATCAGAACCGAACCAAAGATTTATTTTAGGTGAAAAAATATTTGTTCAAGAACTATATACCAAAATGTTTTTTTAAGCAAAAATAAAAAGAAATTTAAATAATTTACGATCTGTCAAAAGTTTGGTTGCTAAGGGAAAATTATCCCTGGTTATCAAAAAAAAGTTTCTTCAAAATGATCCTAGATAAATTTAGGAAAGTCCTAAAATGCCTAGTCATTAATAGTCATTTTTTCAGACAACGTTTATTGATCATTCACACCCAACATGTGGCGTATGAAATATCCTTTTTTAATCTTTGAATGCGTTTCGAATGTAGATTTCCAATTAAGAGTCTCAGAATTAATAATAGCAAATGAGAATGATATATCCTTAGACGAGTCATTTAGAGACTCCCCAGTGCCACCATGGAAGGGGCTACTAGAAAATGACTGATGTCAGGCTCAATATGCTTTAAAATGCCTAGAAAGATAGCGCACGTATCTTTGCTGAGTAATTTGCAGCCTGATGGCTCAGAGGAATGCCGTCGTGAATTCACAGGCCTGTTAAAACAATAACGTAGATGTGGAGACCAAATATTAATAAAATACAAATTTTGTTTAACAATCAGTTACAGAGATGTGTTTAGTCTGAACAAGTTAGGAGGCTATGCACTGAGCAAGTTTTTTTAATCTTTTTCTGTCTTGTTTGCTTGATGCCACTGCCTTTTCTTATTTGTTCTTGCAACTTCACTAGCTTGACAGATATCATAAATTCCTTGACAAGCAACTTTTTATCTTAAATGAGACAGCAATACCTTTTCTTTCTTCTCCCACGCTTTACATATAGAATAAGGTGATGTTCTAAAAAGAAAATGCAAGATTATTCGCCATTTTTATTTTGGAAGATAGCGATTTGATTAGAGTTGTACCAATCGCCAGTTGTATTTTTATGTGCAATGTCACATTTATGTGCCAAATGTCATAATGTCCTGTTGGATGATTAACGAAGTTTCCGGTTACTTTTTGCTATTAAAGTCGCTATAACGTCACTATGACCTCATCATATGACGGCCATTATACCTTTAAATTTATCAGGGGAGCATAGGCTGTCAACTGACCATATATAAAGATAAACCAACAACGGAAAGTACGATTTCACAAAGTCCCGTTGACGTCATCATATAGATCCCATTATGCCTTAAAATTTCCCACATTGACTGTCAAAAGTGGTCAAGTGACCGATAATGATGGTATGCCTGTAACTGTTCAGAAGACCGTCCTAGAGTCTTGTAATTTACCGTGCAAAAACTTAAAATTTATATTCTTCCGCGAAAACTATAAAGTCATATGCTAAAATACCGCTAGGTTTGGATATCGTTCCGGAAGAAATATAAAAACAAAACGAAATCAATAAATTTGTTGCTACCGCGCAAATCCAATAATAATTTTACTAAAAACTGAAGGAGTATGCTCAAAAACCACTCCTCCACAGCGATTATTTGTTATAATATACACGTATTTTTTTTATAAGCAACCCGACTTTTGGCCTCCTAGGAAAGTTGCTTAAAAATTCCCTTCAAAGTTATAGGAAAGTT
>JAULBZ010007461.1:0-11496 GCA_032360805.1 Neoturris breviconis | reverse complement strand
GAAAATAAGTTAGTTCAGAGAGGTGCACCACGAAAAGTGTTTTCCAGAGCCTTTTTCTTGTTGTGGATCGTGGTCTAATATTAGAACACGAATGATCGCATGTAGTATAAGCACACTATGACCACTGTGATGAAGAGTAAATAATGCTGTGACGTCAATAGATGTCGTGTTTATCGAAATCGTGATAAAAAATAAACGTTTTTCTCTTTATTGAACATTTATATTTATTTATCTGTCGTGTATTGGAAATATATATTTTAACTTCCTTCATAATAAAATTATCTTTCCATCGATCATGCTCTAAAAATATTTACTAAACTCTTCTTAATGGAAAAAAACTTGCTTAAAGTGCGCAGTAAAGACGCTAAAACAACGTTTTCAACGTTGTTTTAGCGTCTTTACGGCGGACTTTGAACAAGTTGATTCTACTGGGTTGAATAACTAAGAATTCACACTAACTGAAGCACGAAAGGTTTAAAGGTGGATCTCCACGATGCGAATTCGTTCGTTCGAATTCTGAATAAAGTCAATACATGGTTGAAAGCGAAGTCACCTGACAGGTAGCGTCACTTTCAATCAATGCAATGGCTTCATTTGAATTCGCCTAGTGGACATATGCCTTTAAGGTCTCTTCACACGCTCACATTTATATATAATGTTAAATATGGGTAATTGAATATTTTCAGCCATTTTAAGTCAGTTGTCCAGTTATTCTTCCCTCCCCAACCCCCACCCCCCCCAAAAAAAAAAAATTGCAAGCGTGTAATCGTCGCAAAATGTTTTTTTTGGTTTCATCCGTACTCATCCTCGCTCTCTGCTGATGATAATAATTTATAGATGTTTCCTATTTTTTTTTTCTAATAGCACGCTCTTCTCTTTTAACTTTGTATGTTTACGCCGAATATGGTACGAAAACCTGTTCAAAGTCTGCAGTACAGACGCTATAACAACATCGTTCGACGTTGCTCTAATATCTTTATTGCGCGGACTTTGAACAAGTTTTTGCCCACAACTTAACCATCCCAGTAAGCATCCAATATTCATAAACGCCGTAAAGGCGTCTTTTTGACGTCACGGTCTTCTTGACGTCATGACGTCATTATGACGTTCATTGGAGTTTGCGTGCTAGCAGAGTTAGAATTCTGATGAATATGAACACATAATAGATACGGAATATACGCACAGTTAATGATGAGTATGGTGTAACGTCATGCACGTCAAGTATGTGAAAACAAATAAAAAATATTGCCGATTTAGAATGTAAAGAAATATCATACATAATCAAATTAACTCTAACTACTGGATTCCTTGATTCTTTAATATATATTTTTGGTATGCCAGATGTATTTAAAAGTTCTGTCCGGGTTGTCAAAATGTCAAAATATAAACTAGCCTCAAGTTAGGGCTTTATAGCCTGAAGCTAGCTATGGCTCAAAATTCACTCAGAGTGATTATTCGTTCTCCTATGCCAAACACTGTCGCATGTTTCAAAGGTTAATTTCCACGAGGCGAAAATTTCGCCGCGAAAGCCAAAAGAAGACAATCCATTGGTATAAATCGACGTCACACATGATGCGACGTCAATTTCTACCGATGGAATTGTGTTCTTTTGGCTTTCGCGGCGATTTTTCACCTCGTGGAAATCCACTTTAATGTTTGAATATTTCGTCTGCCGAAATGTCACAATTTAAACTAGCCTTTATATGTGCGCTATACCTTTCTATAGTCAGCTTTAGAATCTCTATTTTTAACTGTGCTTATAAATTAATCATGTATTGTGTGGTTTTAAAGTTCGAAGTAACATAAGGTATAGTTAGAGATCTTCAATTATTTAGATCAATATCCAGGGCGCATAGAAGCAATCCAATGTTAATCTCAGTGAGCAAAAACTTGCTCAAAGTCCGCAGTAAAGACACTCTTTTTTGCCCACTGATAATAACTTAAAAGCATAGCATGAGACTTTTGATTTCGCTTGGCGACACTGAATGAATATTTAGTTTCAAAATTCAATTTCAATTGATCTTCTTGTTGTTTTTCACTTTGATTATATCTTTTGTGGTTCTGTGCTAATTATAACTTTTTGTGTTGTTGTGTGTCTGCACGTTATAATTCTAAGGGAAATCGGAACTTAAAAAGACGTAAAGGTTTGCAGACTGCCGTCGCTGATTTGGACGATTTATTTGCAGATCATCGGCAAACGCGGCAAAATACCTTTACCAAATTCTCGAACATTAGCGTTGAGGTTGATTTTGTGATCTCATTTACCAATAAACTCGGCGTTGGAGTCGTATACGAACGCCTGACCCGAACTTGTCTAGATTTTAGGCGGAGTCTAAGAGGATATTAAAATACATGGAGCTTTTGTGATGTTGGTTAAAATTAGTTCAAAGGTCACAGCAAAGACGTTAGAACATCGAACGAGGTTGTTTGAGCATCTTTATTGCGGGCTTTGAACAGGGTTTCACCCACTGATCACGTGGTTTTTACTTAATACTGATCGAAATGAGAGCAAAGGTTCAGACTACAAAGCCTGAAACTATGCTCCAAAATCTCTCCTCCACAGGGATTATTTACTCTTATTTCCACTTTAGAATGCTTCATAAATTACGTCCCATACCAAAAGATGTATCAGTTCGAATAATATGGACCGAACAATATGCTGAAAATATATCTAAAGAACGAGCGCAGGTATAGATAGACCTATTTACAAATACATGAAAACGAGACATTTGTTGCTCAAAGTAGAACTTGTTGCAATGCAATAACAATTCATTTTTGAGCAGTCACTGTATCGCTATCTTTTCGCGAAATTGAACGGTGGTCGAAATGAGATAAAAATAATCACTGCGCGGGATTGATTTTTGAGTATAGCGTCAGACTACAAAACTTGAAGGTTTGCCCGATATCCCTCCTTCTCAGTGATTATTTACTCTTATTTCGACCACGGTCTTTAAAATTTCGATTGTGTTGAAGTTCGTCATCGGCTATAGATCTACTCATAAATACATGAAAACTGAGTTGGCTGCTCAAAAGAGAAACTTGTTGCAAATTTCTACTTTGAGCAACCAACACCTCGTTTTCATGTATTTGCGAATAGGTCTATGATTATCTTCTTTACACGTTGGGTATCCCGTTAAAAATGTTGTAGCGTCTTTACTGCGAAGATTTTGCTCAGTGAGTTGAGTACAGAACAACTACGAAACTCATAACTGCGAAGAAGACCAAGACGTCAAAAATCTTGCAATTGATTGGTTTCCTTATTACGTAGGAAGCAATGAAATTCTGAGACTGTTGACTCAATACTCTCTGCAAGTTTATTTTTATTTTAGCTTTGGTTAAAATCACAAGAAATGTACACGAACATGTTATCTTCTGATGATGTCGTTACTACAAAACTTCGAGGTTATATACCAAAGACTCTGTTTACCAAACATAAAAGTGTGGTTGATGTTATAGAAAAATCGGTGAAAGATTGGAGGTCTAAGTCAAAAGCTACGGCAAAATATTAGTAATAGAAATCCATTCAAAATCATTAGTAGCTGAAAGATCTAACAGTCACACGGCGTTAGAGCAACGTTGTTTCGGCGTTGATCCGTTGTCTTTTGTCCGCAAGGAAGCGACATTGAAATTGATGTATGTGACGAAGAATTTAATCGAAAGTAAGCGCGTTTACAGACACTAAACATAATCTAATTGCAGATACACGACGTCAAATTAGCCTTTTCCGTAGACTATCCCTGCGGCAAAAATGTTTTCCACCAGACGTCGAGTTTGTGAAACAGGCTACGCTAGAGCAACGTTGAAATAACGGCAAATCGACATCGTTTTGGTGTGGATTTAACGTCGTGTGCTAGCTAGGACTCCTCGAAGATATTTACTACCTTATTCGTAATAATTTTTCGCGGCTTCATGCAAAAATGTTTATTAATGCGTGAAATTTAGTACAAATATTACGCGCAAAACGATGTGCGCAATAGTTTTAAAAATAACTGACTTTAAACACGTTTTTTTCTACTGAGAAGGTTGGAGATGCACGGCGTGAAAGAATGCGGTACATGGTAACTCGTACCAAGTCAAACTCGTTCACAGAGCTTCTAGGGCAAGAAGTCATTGGAGCGAGCTTCAATAACCTACTGTGTTATTGCTATAGAAACCATATTATTGTCATAGAAACCCTGAATATAACTGCCGAACTTCACATGTGGATGAGTGTTTTTTTTAATATAGTTTTCATCTTTGGAGCTTAAAACTGCTCAAAAAACACTTCTTCACAGTTGAATTATATTCATAGCCCGTACGGCTTTTCAAGTTCCAATTTCCCTATTATCCTCGATTTCACGTACGACTCCAGTCTATTAT
This sequence comes from Neoturris breviconis, assembly GCA_032360805.1. Lineage (NCBI taxonomy): Eukaryota > Metazoa > Cnidaria > Hydrozoa > Anthoathecata > Pandeidae > Neoturris > Neoturris breviconis. The sequence continues at coordinate 7,137 of JAULBZ010007461.1, read as the reverse complement.
ATTCAGAGCTTGTCATGACAATACACAATTCGTATACGGAGTTATCCAAGGCCACAGTGGCTTTTTCAAAGTCCGCAGTAAAGAAGCCAGACAATGTCAAACGACGTTGTTCTAAGGTCTTTACTGCTGACTTTGAACAAGTTTTTACCCATGAGATTGGTTGAATCGTGCTTTCCACGACATGTGTTTTTTATGTTTTGGACGAACGAATATTCAAAGTCCGCAGTAAAGACGCTAAAGCAACGTAGAACCACATCGTTTTTACGTTGGACTTTCAACAAGTTTTTGCCCACTGGGTGAAGTATATGTATTTAGACTCACATTAGATAGATATAACAAAATTCACAAAAAGTCATATAGGCAGTAATTATTGTTTCCTTACCCAGCCAGTCATAACAACCCCTGAGACCGCCTATATCTACATAGGGAAATCCCATAAAAGTCAGCGATTAATTATTTTGCAATAACTTGTGTTTGAATAACACTCATAACAAGTGACATATAAGAACAAGGATATTTTTATATCATACAAAACACTAACCTGTAAGATACTCTAAGATTCTCCCATGAAAGCTTTCTCTAGCCTAGTGGAGGACGTTTTGTTTTATGAGCAACGTTAGTATGAAATATGCCAAAAATTAAGCCTCAGGCTGGAGTAGGGGCAAAAAGTCTTGTACTGGCGTTTATCTTACAACTGCCGCCGCCTACCTGTCCCCCAGTGGTTCCGGTCATGTTTCAGGGTCAATAGGGTAGGTCGAGGGTTGTATCACCCGTCACGATCTGGAGAGGATAAAAAATCACTCCCTCTCCTAGTAGTGGCTTTGGCCTTAAGAGGGGGGATGATTAAATAAATAAAAAAAATCCCACAAATTACTTCACGAGTTTTCAAATGTTATTACACATAAAAAAAAGTTTTCTAAAGATAAATTGCTTCTGTGGACAGAAAGTATTAAGCAACATGTAAGCTGACAAATTCTAAGCAACGCCGAGGGTGTAGTTGCATTATATTTCCCTACGATCGAGAGCATTGAGAACCGCGCGACTCCGTGTTTTTTTCTTCATTTCTTGGCTATAAATTTAATTAAAATTCCTTGACAGGTCCTCTGACTGATGTAATTTATGTTGCTTTATTTTACTGGTTACTGCTGGTTCCTACTTTTAGTAACTGTGCCAGTTGAATGCAGTACACAACGTGAATATTTTTTATATAACCTTTCGGCCATATTTCAGTTGTGGGTGTTAAGCAAGTAAAAATTGACCGACCACAGTCAGAGGCGACCCGAAGGCTCCTCTTTTATTAGCTTCTACCACGAGGGTAGGGAAGGGCGCCACTCCATTCTCAGAGCAAGTTGACCTATTACCCCAGCATGCTGGTACTCATTTTACCGACCACGTACGAACCGAAGGCTGAGTCAACCATGGCACCTCACCGGGAATTCAATAAGGGCCGCTCCGATAAACTATATTCTCCGGACTTTATGCTTCTCCGCACAAAGAACGATTCGACGAAGCAAGTTAACTCAGAGCAAAACCGCCTTTGAACAGAAAGCGATAACACTTGTTATAAAGTTGTCAAATGCTCAGGGTAAAGCCTTCTTTGAACATAAGTGATATAACTTGTTATAAAGTTGTCACATGCACCAGCAATTCATACAATACACAATACTTGTTATTTAAAAATTGTAAAAGCTCTTCATCGTATTTTGACACTTTTCAAGATTTTGTTCCTACGTCCTCAGTAGGAAAAACAGCAATGCAAAGGAGAGTGCTACTCTCACATGAGAATAACATACATTATTTATGCATTTTATATTAGCAGATAACACCACATACGATAACAACCAATTCAAATGATTTGCTGCATGTGGGTTTTAGCCTTGAGAATCACAGGCTAACACGTGGTTTTTAGCCTGGATAACAGAAGCAATGCAAGGAGAAGTGATACTCCCTCATGAGAATAACAGTTCAATTATTTATTAAATAAAACATGCAGCAAATCGCATGAATTGGCGGTATATCTTTTACAACCTACCACCAATTCTTATGATTTGCTGCACGTGGCTTTTAACTCGAGTGTCAAAACAAATGAGACATTTTTATGTAGTTTTTTTTATATTTTTTATAAATTTTCTCTTTTTTAAAAATGATGTTTTTTTCGTGATTTTTTTTTGTAACAATTAAACTCAAAGTTCTTAGCATCTTAGAAAACCTATTTACATTTTTTCTTTTTCCAACATATTTACAGCTTTTTTTTAAAATTATCATCTATACAGAGTGGGACCGAATATGAATAAATAATATCCGCGAAGAAGATTGCATTATTCTCTTCTACATAGGTGTTATTTACGTTTTATTTCGATCCCTGGACAATACGAATTACAGACATTTACCGAGCTAACTAACATAACAGGTAATAAAGGGGGTTAGGTAACAACCCAATGAACGTAAACATGTACAAAGTCCGCAGAAAAAGATGCTAGAACAACGTCTTTACTGCGGGCTTTAAACAAGTTTTAGCAAGAGCAAATATGGAGTGATCTTTGACTAGGTTACGAAGACTGCAGTTAAGCTTATATATCACTCCACCACAGAGACCATTTGTTATAGCTATACAAAATCCTCAGAAATAATAATATAAGCGAAATCAAAATCCCTCCTCCACAGTGATTACTTATTTACTCTTTATTTCGACCACTGGACTTTGTTAATGACTTGTTTTTAATGAGATTCATTATATGTAATTCGTCACCCCCGTAATGGGAATAACTAATCAAGAACACATAAGTACTTTACCCCCTTGAATAAAAGCTCTATACCAACTAGAGAATAACTTAAACTATAAAAAATATAGTGTATACTGTCGTTAAAATATATGTACATACAAAAATAAAACTCGACTAGACGGAAAATTTTTCAAACTTATGCGAGTCAAGAATATACTTAGCCCGCGTACCATGAAGTAAATGTACGCTGAATGTGCATGTCACAGTAAATATATATATATAATATATCTTAAAACATAAAGAGAATATTTAATGCACAAAAAAAACATCGAAAAAACACTTCCGCACAAAGAAAAGAAGATTATGTGCGTTTCAGTGGCTTTGTAATTCTTGTTCTTTGTGATTAATGTGTTCTTCATCAAGCATTAACAGAACGTTAACAGTGTTCGGCAAATAATCACTATGGAGGAGTGGTATTCTGGCAGAAGCAATGCTAATCCTAAAAATTCCCTCCTACACAGTGATTACTCTTATTTTGACTAAATGCGAAGAACCACTAAAATAGATTAAAACGAGTAAGATTACAAACTATCCAATACTTATATATATATTTAAACTTTTTTTTTACTCCTCACACTCCACCCCCTGAATTTTTAGTTCCACAAAGTAGATTATTCAAATGAAAACAAACCTTTTTGGCGACACTAGAAAACCACCGTAATGTCATACCGCTATAACACTATCTTGTTTTTTGCTGACAATAGTAAGATTATATATGGTAAATTTTGAGTGCATAAAATGTGAAGAATAAATTATACATATAGTACAGAGAGAGAGAGAGAGAGATAAGGTGAGCGTGCTATTTTAACACCCCGACGACTATCGGCAATAGAATGCGAGACTATTTATATTTTATCCTATTTTTTATGTACGTTTTTTTTTAATATTTATGCCCAGCCGGCAAAAACCTATTCAAAGCCAGCAACATTACGTTAGAACAACGTTCTGTGAACGTTGTTCTAACGTTATTTTGCCGACTTTAAACAGATATTTGCCGGCTGGGTGTATACGTTAGAAATACGTGTTGAACACAACCAGCATGTCGCCCTACTTTCATCATCGGTACACTTTACAAGCGAAAACGTTCATCAAAAATACGACGAAACCATCAATCACACAACTGTCGGCTGCGCTGTTTCTTTTGTGTAGTCAATGTTATAAAGTCTTGGGCTTCCATAAGGAAATATATCAGTTAAATCAAGTTCAGGCTCTTGAAAGACTTCCCACAATTCTCTCGCAACTTTTGATTTTTTGACGGTCCCACCTAGTATGGTACAACAGACTCCATTGTGATTCCACACGTTATTACTGGATCTTTTAAGTTTATGTGATAGTTTTTTCGTTGAAGTTACGGCCAGTATGCTTTGCACAAGTTCTGTTAAACACGCACAATATTCATTTGTACATAGAACAACGGCATCCGCAGATTCCACTATTTCCATGACATTTAATAAGTCAATTTGTAAATCATCATACGTACAGGGCCATTCACAATGCATGTGCGATATATCTAAATATAAACAAGGTGTTAAAAGGGTAAAAAAATAAAAAGATAAATCAATAAAAGAAACAAAACAAACATCAGATGTTTTCATTTCATTTATTTTTATTTCATTGTTACTGTTAAAAGCAATAATTGGCAAATTTTCAAGGATTTCGAACGTTTTGACGTCATTGTATTTTGAAGTCATAAATAAAAAATGTAAGATAAAAAAAGAAAAATTTGGGAAAATATAAATAAAGTTTGCTGTTGTAAACTTCCAGGGGAAAAAAAAGACAAATACGATAAAAACAAAAGATCTATTTTCTTAGCTCACGCAGGCACGCCAAATTATGCCTTTTGAGTACCAGGGCAAATCCAAATACAGGCTATGCAATTTAGCTTGTGAAAATAACAAACTTGAATTTTGAGATCTTATTTAAGAACCGTTACTGATAAAAAACTAAAACTACACAAATGAATTTAGCATCGACAAAACGCAAAAAAATAAACAAAAATCATGGCTAGCTTTTAGTGAAGACTTAAGACCTGCTTAAATGCGGCTATCAAGTCAACTTTGCACAAAGATACTACAGTGCTAATGAGGGTTAAATGTGTTCCACTCTAAAATACCGGAATCTTATATTTTGAATTGGCTAACAGACATAACATACATTTATTCAATGCATGTGGAGCTCCGAATGTGGAAACGATGGAGTTTTTTTGATAGTTGAAGAAACATACAAGGCAAACGGGGCAAAAACTTACCGAATAGCGTGACATCGTTCCCTCTACTTGCAAGATGCCTCAGGATAACATTGACTTGTTCCGATGAGGCTTCTGAACTACCAACAATCGCTGAAATTAAGAAAACCTTCGTCATCTTGCTCCTTTTCGTGCTTTTTGTCTAACCTCCTCGTGCTTTGACTTTGCGCAGAATGCAGTTTGTTTTGATCGTGAAAAAATTTTATAAATCTGAAAATCAGCTGGGTTCTAATGTTATTGTTTTTATAGCCAATCAGATTTCAACTCATATAAACATTAAACCAATCAAATAAAAGATTGTTATTATCAGCAGTTTTCCCTGAGATTATTGTTATTCTTACATCATTACAAAATACGGGGGTTAAAGTTTCTCGATTGTGTGGCAGATGTAAAATTCTGGTATTTTCTGAAGCAAATTAGCAAAAGCATACAAAAACATAGTTTCTTGTGACTATGAAAATATAAGTTTTTACTAAAACTAAAATGTCGTAGAATATTTGAGTGTTTCTGAGTCTCTAGAAATTTGATAAGATCTTAAATTTAAAATATATGCAAATTCAGGTTGCGAAATAGGCAGCCACATCTCTGTGGTTTTAACTATAAAGTTAATAATTTAACACGGATTTTTTAGTTACTAAAATATCTTACTATTTTTATAACATTTTGTTTTACCTGACACCCGTCTTTGAGCGCACTGATGAAACTCTTTTGAATACGTGCAAACTGCATATAAAAGCAAAACAGTGTCCGTTCTGGGGGTTGGAATTAGCTGAGGTGATTAAAACTACGTCAAAACTAATTTTCGTCGAAGAAAAGGAATCAGCTGAGTTAAACGTGTTCCTTTGTTCTAACGTCACTTGAAGTAAAAAACATTTATTACTTTCAGGCGACTATCAAAACAAAAGGTCTCATCGTCGTCCGATAAGCTGAATCAAATGGACTTTAGAAGCCTTTTTGATAAATCTTGCTAATAATTTATGAGTGAACTGTGCAATAAAATAATTTATTATTATAGTTTTATTATATATAAGGGCAATTACATATGAATACACGATAAACATCGTGCTCGTCTTAGAAACAGATCAAATGTCTAAAAACTTAGTATACAATAGGAAATACGATGATATTTTAAAAACATATCAAATTTCACAGTGTTCTTTTACGCTAGCATTCTGAATACGACTACATTTAACAGAATCAAGAGAGAGCTCTCACTCAATAAGGTTTCACCACCATGTCCACTGACGTAATAAGCTATACTCCAGACTAGTTTAACCACTCTGGCCTTAAATGACCGCGTGTAAATCAAGCCTAACAAAACAAATAAAATAGTCGAAAATTGTTCGAACGTTCGAAAATTTTAACAGACAAAAGAATGTAAACAAACGAAAATGACCGTCAAATCAATGAACTCAATTCTTCCAGCTTATTTTCAACAATTGTTTGGACATAGCTGGGACTTGTTCTACGGTCTCGTGGTAATAATTGCAATTTGTCTAGTAACATGGTCAAATCTCAATAATAATTTGTATTTGCTTATTTTTGTCTCACACATCGATGTTATTGTTTTTTGTGATGTTTCAATGAGTATTTTCATTCGAATTTTCCAAACTCTTCAAGTTCTTATCGCTCTACAGTGGAACATAGAATCTGTTTGGATAACATGCAGAAATATATTTGGACTATTGTTGGACGTAACTTCATGCATTCCGTTCCTGGCTCTCATGTTTACGACACCAAGTTCGATTTGTAGCAATTGTTACAAGACTATCTGCTTGTTGAGAATGGCACGCCTGTTTACACCAAGAAGACAATCGCTTGATAAAAGTGGGTGAATTATATTGGTTCTTCTTAAAATCTTTGTAGAAGAGTGATTTTTAAGCATAGCTTCAGGTTACAAGCCTCTGCTAATGCTTCACTCCTTCACAGTGGTTCAAACATGTCTGGTGATTAGTCTATAGAACACTTTGTCTCTTCTGATCCAAAATATATTGTATCCCTTTTCAAAATAATTCCAAGTTTTTGTGAGAATGTTGAAAGTAATAATTACCACTGAATCTAAGCTCTGTTTTTTCTCAAATCTTTAAAATAAAATATCAACATTGGGAG
>JAULBZ010007460.1:0-11498 GCA_032360805.1 Neoturris breviconis | reverse complement strand
GCGCCCCTCTCTAATACGCGCCCCCCCCCCCTCCCCTCAGATCGGAAAAATTTTATAAGCGCCCGGGCGCTTATTACAGTAAATACGGTATATTATATAAATATTCCAAGCATATGATAAATATTTAATTATGATAAATTCAAGATCGAGGTCTAGGTGCGCAGTATTAGATCTAACTCTCATTTTATTCATAAAATCGGAATTACATTGTAGACACTTTCCGTCCTTACGTAATTCTTAATTTTTTTCATAAAGTCTACAGTGATCAAATACTGAATTCTACCATCTTCAACTCGCTCCACAGAGTGGAGCCCAATTCTCTATTCCTCTGTTTAAAGTCACTATTTCCTAATAGATTTATAGACTGGTAGACTTTCTCCCACTTTCAAGATTTCTTTATTGTAATATTGTTGTCATGTTGTGCTATTTGGCCGTGGACCTGGTTTTAGTACGACTTTTAAAAGGCACCATTGACTTTTGTATTAGAGGCAGATCTGGAAGAATGACCTTTACAAGTGTCTACATTAATGCTAGAATTTATGATAAACTTTTTAACCCATCCTGAAATCGTAGAAGATACAACTGCTTTATGTGGTTTAACTATGCCCAGTAATAACTGCGAACTGTCCTCAGACCTCCAAGTTGCAGTCTGCTTAATGTATTCATCCAGTATTCTAAGAGCACAAAGTATTCCAACTTGAGGATATGCATAATATATCACTTCTGGAGGAGCATGACCACTCCTTCAGCTTTTGTGATGCTTATGGAAATAAGAAACAAAATTCCCATCAGGCCTGAACATGTGGTTCAAATCTAGATGTTGAATGGCCGAAACAGAAGCAGATGTAAGCAGATGTAAGTGCTAACAAAATAGTTAATTTATGAGTCACGTTTACGATATCAAGAGAATCATCACTACCCAATGACTCAATATAATTTAAAACAACTTGCACATCCTAAATAAAAGTATAACGTGGCTGGGGTGGTCTTTGATTAAAAATGTCAGTTAACAAATCACATACACTATTATATTGACCCACTGGTTTACCTTCCAGTTTATCATGGTATGCAGATATTGTAGATCTATGTGAACACGATGTGAATTAATGGTTCTGTAATGTAACCCTTCTTCAAATAATTATGCTACAAAATTTATTACATATTCCATAGGCGCTTGAAATGGAAATGTTTGTTACCACAGCAGCTAGCCCACTTATGCCAGGCCGATTCATAATTAGCAATTGATCCTGATCTCTATGCGATAAGATAAGTTTGGCAGCGCTGCTTGAAATGTTGCCTATTAGTGCTTTTTCCCCCGAAGGTTTCCATTCTGCCATAGGAAGAGATTTGTTTCTCAGAAGAGGATGATTTTTTTGCTGAGATTGTAGAAGTAAATTCGTCTTTGTAGGGAGTAGCAATGGTTGCTGAATTTGCATTGTGTGAACCATGATTTTGGGTACTATGTTGGATGATTATCTATGATTATCTGATCCTATTTCTACTGAAACGCATACACAAAACTAACTGTCAATATGGGGAATAGGCCAAAGAAAAAAAAGAGTTTGTTATTATTAATTTTATCGCCTATCCTGACTTGATTTGTTTTGTGATGCTAATATATCGTACGTGCAGAAAAAGAAAGAGTATAAATTGTGGGGATTACAAGATTCTTGTTTTGATTTCGTTGTTTTGTAATCTTGTGTGTCCCCAGCTGGGCTGATGGATGCTGTGGTGAAATGAAAGTCCCCCCTCTGTTAGATACAGATACTGCAGTGTTTCAACAATGGAGACATTTATAAAGTTTTTTTTTTTTTTTTTTTTGATAATGAACGTTTATTCTGAAATAATACTTAGTGACAATTAAATAATGTCCAGGGGGCAATTCCGACATGCTCTTTTGTTACAAAATAGTGAGAGGAGACATATTTAAAATATATATATAAATAAGGAAATACAGCTAGAATGCTGTTGATGAAGTTAAAAAGATAATAATAATACTACTAGTAATTAAACTAATCGACATCAATGTTTAATTTCGATTCTTTTGTCACAAGGCTCAGATCGACATCTGTTAAAGGTTGCTTTGACCATAGCAATCTGGAACCTCTTAGACATAATAGACAAGATCTGATTGGGTGGAAATTTAATCTTGTTCGAATCCAATTTATGGAAATGCTGACGCTAATGTTCCTTTTTTCGGCTAATTTTTCCGCTAAGCGATAGTAAAATGTTTGACATCCTCGACTCATACCTCCAAAACAGGAGAACACAAGAGGTGTAAACGATCCCTGATCCATTGACACGATTCTTTTATTGTAAGATCTTTTCTTTGCTTGTTCGTTTGATACATGTGCTGCTTTTAAGTCGGATTTAAGGTACGTTTTGGCCGTTGAGTTAAACACCCTTACGTCAAAGAAGGCCATTTGCCCTTTAATCTAAACTCCACGCGCAGCAATATCGACACGAGCTTCGTCTGTTGTAATTGTGCTTGCAGGGAATTTTTCTCCTGTTAATGGTGTTAAATTTGGTTCTATTTGAACATCGTTGTGACACTGGCTAAGAAGATCAGCTGTGAAATTTCATTATGGCGTATTATGATAAATCCCCCTCTGTAACAGGATAACGCATGCTCAACAGTGAATGGTTTATTACATACACACTTTGCTGGTAAATTCATAAGCTGTATGTTGTATCTTAAATGCAAATAGTCCCAGAATGCTTGCTTGTTTTATTGGCAAAGCGGTTAGCCAGTTTGATGTTCCTTTTTCTAACGAAGCTTCAAGAGCTCTGAATCGAGTATTATAAAGATTTAATGCAATATTTGACGTATTCTTTGTATATTAAATGTTCTATTAGAAAGGTTTGTGAAAAGGTTTAGCTAGATAGTTCCAGTATAATTATAAATAACTTGGAACATGTTCACGAAATGTTCGCTATAAATAACTTTTTATCAAATTGATGGATTTAAAAACGTCATACTCTCGAAAAGAAAGAACAATTTGGGCAATTTTTAGGCCAAAATAACAAATAATGACCATCTGGGTCAACCGTTACTACTATCAACTTGTATCTTCATAATACAAATCTATTGTAAAAGTTTCATAACCATACATCTGACAGTTCTTTAGTTATATGTCGCAGCTTTTCGTTGGGTGTTCGACAAATCGGATCCGGACTTTTTTTTTTTTGTTTAGATATGAAGTTTTTACTTTCAATATGAAGTTCATTATTATTCCAAAATATGAATAGAAAATAGCAAATATTAATGATATCAGCTGTAGTACTACAGTACTACAGTACTACCTTAACAAATGAGCAATTAATTGCTATATAGAGAAGAAAATGGGTGACTCGGGTGAAATATGTCCATTTGTTAACACTCTAGGAGTAAGGATATATTTTCTAGGCTAGGTAAAGAAAGGTTTTGTTTCGGAAGGTTTGTGAAAAATTATAATAAGTTCTAATAAAGACCTTTGTAAACAAATTCAACAGTATGTTGGACTTGTTGAGGGAACGTTGTATATGGTCGTTTCCAATCATTCTTTTCAAAGTTACCTCCACCTTGTTCGAGAACTAACATGTGGAACAAAATTCGAATCACGAAAAATATTGAAAGAAACGACAATATGCAGGAACAAACTTTTTATGCAAATTAGAATCACATTTAACACTTCTTTAGCATCTAACATATTGTAGATTATTGATTCATAGAAAAAATTTCCTCCAAGGTGCATTGTTTGACATGTTGGATCATCATTGTTTGAAATGTTGGATTGTACGCTTCTTGTTACAGTATTATAGCTATAATTCTCCATATTTTATGATATATTTTATTTTAATAGCATTGATGTACGCATGTATTTTTGGAAACATGGTAGCAATTGTTCAAAGACTTTACTCAAAAGCTTCAACATTTCATACACAACTAAACACAATTCGTGAATTTATGAAATTCTATAAAATACCAGAAGATATTCGACTATCGATTAATAGCTACGTAAGAAGAGAATGGACTACATCACAAGGTGTTGATGTCGATTCGGTAAGAAGTTGTTTATAGTATATTCCCAACTGTGAGGGTGCTTTATTTACAAGCTTTTGTAATTTGTTGTTTCATCTTATTATTTCATTTCTAATTTGTCATGGTTCTGCTTGCTTCATATCCAATATTCAATGAACTTTGATTGGCAGAAGCTATATTGTATAATCGCATAAAACATTCATATCAAAGGTTAATTTCTATTAATTAAGCTAAAAGAAGACATTCCATTGATAGAAACTGACATCGCACGATGTGTGATGTCAATTTCTACCAATGGAATGTCTTTGTTTGGCTTCGCGCGGAATATCCCGCCTAATGGAAGTAAACCTTAAGAAAAAATATCACACAATTGATAGACTGTTGTCGCAGTTTTACCAGAATCGGAAGAAACGGAACTAAATCGGGAAATCGGAACTGCATAAATGCCATACAGGACCTTGCCCCTTGCCTATTATTTTTTTGCGCCTCGCACTCTCATCAATGGCCTTCCTTTTCAGAGCGACTGATAGGATGCACAATTGAGAGTTAAAGCTGTAAAAGAGCTGTAAAAGAGAGTAAAAAGTGTATTTTATAAAACAAACCCTTGGGAAACAGAAAATTATATTTTCCTCAAACCTGCACCGCCTACTCAAGGCAATTCCTCCTTTTTTAAGTTTTATGAGAGAGTATTAGTAGCTTATAACTATTTTTGCAGAAATGAATAGAAAAAAAATCGATTACAACATGCGGTATGATTTTTATATCCCGAAATTGCCCCAATTTCGGGCAATATGAGCCCAAACATTTTTAGGCGAGTGTTTTGTTTAACATTTAGTTCACGAAATAAATAGCAAATTTGGTTTCAGATTTAAATTTTTTAACTGTTTTGGGTGAATTTAATTTTCTTAGATGCATTGTCGAAGTTTTGGGTTAAAAAACAACAACATTCTGCAAAAAATCACGCAAAAACCTAAAGATTTTTCAACCTATGTCTTGCATCGCTAAAAAAAATTACTAAGCTTAACAGTTTATTAAAAAATCTTTTATGAATCAAACGTGTCTATTTACATAACCACTTATTTCATTTAAAAGTTCCCCCGGATTTCAATTAAACGCTGCTTACGCCATTTTGTGTTTGGAAATGAATAGACACGATTGATACGTAATACCCATCGAAATACCCTTCTAAAACCCATAACACATTGCCTGGGAATAAAAAATAGCGATGCAAGGTTTTTGACCTGCCTTAATTGCCATCTGGGACTGATATATTATCATGTCATATGTTGGCAGTACTAGACTAGTTTGGCTGAAATTAATTGTTTGCGAAAATATGCTTTTCTGTTCTCGAAAGGTTTGTTTTATCATATCATATTAAAGTCATTTTTTACACTCTAAGCTTTAAGCGTCTAAAAAGCTGCACCCCATTGCGGAGTCACTTGCTTTTAATACTTACTTTGCGATATCGTAGTTGAGATTATTTGGCAAGGTTAGAACAAAAACACAAAGGATTGTCTCTCCCATTGTAGTCTGTTTGCTCCAGGTGCCCCTGTATTTCTCTGCATTTTTCCAAATGAAAGAGGAAAGCCTGCTTTAGCTGTTTTCAATAACTGTAATATGGTCTGTAAAATGTACAAAGAATTCAAATAAATGTTTTTTAGATATTGCACCGTTTTCCAGATTGTATTCAAGCTGATCTTACATATGAACTATATCAACATGTATTCAACAGTGTAAAGCCATTCAAAGAAGCAACACTAAGCTGTATGAGAGCACTTTCTATGAAATTTAAAACAATAACATTACAATTAAATAATTATGCTTTACGTCAAGGAGAAGAAGTAAATCGCTTGTTTATTCTTGGTAAAGGTTCTTTAGAAATCTTATGTGATGGTGAATTGAAAGCGATTCTTAGTAAGACATTTAAATTTATTCTAACACGTTTCACGTTATGCAATTACCCCTATTTACCCCCGGGGGGAGACTTTGTACCACAACGTCCGAAATTTCCGGATAACTTCTGATCCAATCATCGTTTTATGCCCAAATTTGGTGACTTTTCACCTTATTGTATCTGAAAAAAATTTCCAAGAATTTTTTTTTAAATATTTTCTCCAAACGGACCCAGAACCACTTTTGGCCTTCGGGAACGGAATTTTTTTGATTAAATTCGGTATTATTTTGGTCTACGAGGCATTACCAAGATTTTTTATTATGTAATAGTTAATAAAACCTTCATAATTAGCAAATATAACGATATAATTAATTGTTCTAGCTAAATTTCTATTTTCGCCTTTTGACGTATGCAAATTTTTATTACATTTTTGGATAGTAGAGAGCCTGGAGTGTATTGTGACTAAGTTTCAAGTAAAACGGAGCAGTAGTTCGAAAGTTATTGGGGTGTGGTACATTGTATCCCTCCCCCCCTCTCCGTGTTATTAGACCCCCCAAAAGCCCGGGTCTTATAGGGTTAACGCTTCGTTGCAACAACCAATCATCCGCACGTTTGTTAAAAATATATTACTTTTTGCCAAATTAAATTTTCTTCGCTAAGGTATACTTGTAATTGAGCAACTCTAAATAATATTAACAGAGCGGAGAACATTGCTAGTTCATTTACGTAATGTTTTTCATTGCAAACTTATTTTTGTGTAAATTTTGACTCCTTCCTTTAAGGCCGTTTTCCACTTCAGAAAATTTTCCGAAAATGCTCACGCGTTGAAAGAAATTATAGAGATTTCAATTGGTAGAAACGACGTGTGATATCAATTTCTACCAATGGAATGTCTATAATTTCTTGGAAAACGGCCTTAACAATCTCACCCTCCTGATATTTAAAATCGTCTCATACAAGTTTTTATATGTCTTCTCGAAAGAGTTAATCGTTCTTGGCCTCTTTATAGCCATAAGAAGAAATTCTATTTGTAGAAATTGAAATGACATTGCGTATGATGTCAATTTCTTCCATGGAATGTCTTCTTTCCATACATGGCAATACATAATCCGAATTCGGATAAATACGGGACCGTATTCGTTAGACTTTTACGCTGCGTAACTCTCCTTGTTTTAGCTAAGAATACCATATTTGGTTATGATTTTATCAAGAATCTGAAATTTTCTAAATCGAATGCAAACGTTCGTGCATCAAGTTTAGTGGAGATACATTATATAAATAAAGATGATATGATGGAGATATTAAATATGTATCCAAAATTTTCTGCACTATTTCGTGAAACAATAAAGTTGGGATATGATTTAAACGACGAAGCCGAGGTAAGGGAATATTATCTAGTCAAATACATCCATATACAGAAAGGTACATCAATATCCTAACAGCTGAATAACTATGCCTAAGTACAGGAAGATACGTTAATAATATGCGGGCGGGTACACATCAGCTATATTTATACCCGGACAGATATATTAATACCTGATCAGCAGGCTCTATTGACATCGGGGCAAGTTCTTTAATGTGCATAAAGGCACATTACTTAACACCCGAACATGTACATTAATGTCCGGACAGCAGCCTCAATAAATACGGTCCGCCATATATATCTGGTATCTGGATAGCGAATCGTTTACTCTTCAATCGTACATGCAACCTTGTATCGTTGGCTAATCGTTTCTCTTAAGAAATTTATTATGCTTCTCATCGTCCCTTGGCATCATTCTTATTTTTATTTCTGCAATATGTTGACCAAAATAAACAGCAGATGATTTTTAACTTTAGGAAGGATATCGTCGAATACCCCTCAGAAGAGAAAAAGTTCATTTAACCGCTGTAGCAAAACATGCCTTAGCTATGCCTATCATGGCAAAATGGACGAAAGCAGCTAAAAAAAGAGCTTCCCAGTCAAGTACACCTGATTCGATGCAAGGAGCATATATCAAGGAAAATCATAACAATTCGAGAAAAGTAAACCGCAAAGAGAATGGCTCCCTGCAAAATGTAAAAAGCATTAGTAATGATCACATAGACCACGTGATTACAACTGACCAACCCAAAACTATCATGAAATCATATCTTAATGCAAAACTTTCAAATGAATCGAAAGCTTCTTCATTGAACAGCGTTCGATTTTCTGATGACAATTTAGATGAACATTCTGTTGATCAACGAGTCAGACTAAATAGTTTTGATTCCGAATGCAATTTAGTAACTTTACAAAATCGAATACATTCACTTGAACATAGTGTCAATTACTTAAGAAACGATCTAGATGCAAAAGTGACATCGATATTACTTATTTTGAACGATATTAGAAACGAGAAATCTAGAACTACATCACCACCTATATATAATGATTATATTCATATAAACGATGAAGAAATTCCAAACAGAAACAATAACCAAATTTTCCTCAATGCAGATACAAAATTATAGGTCAATTTTTAATAGGCGAAAAATTCTGCGCGTAAGCTAAATGAAGACAATCTATTGATAGAACACATCGCGTGATGTCAATTTATACCAATGGAATGTCTTCTTTTGGCTTCCACGTGGAAAGTTCCTCCAATGAAAGCCAACCTTATGAAAGATAACGTTTTCGTGAAATGTACTCTTCCAAAAATGAAGCAAGAACCATCCAGACTATTTGGATTTAACGCCCCATTGAGTTAAATCTTTCCCTTAAAAAGGACATGTATACATTTCACAAACACCTAATTTTATTATTTAAGAATGAAGAGACAATTTTTAGGAATCTTCTTTTCCGATCAAAAAGACCCAGTGGGCACAACATGGATAACATGGGCGCTGTTTCCATAATTTTGATTAACCATTGTGTGTCCACCGTGGAAACATTAAAACATTTGTAAAAAGATTAATTTATACTAAAACAGATATTCTATGTACTTAATGAATCAATCCGTTCATGTTTATATAATTCAAATACAAACTTACCATAAGTGTAGTAATGTTCTCAAATATTTGATTTCGCGAATCGAATAGAACACCTTTTTTAAGAACATTTAACTTCACGAATAAAGACAAATTATGTTTGGCATGTGTTTACTTTTACAAAGTCAAGAAATTTATTCATTTTATTATCCCACCTTATGTTATAAACACCCAATACCCTGTCCTGATGACGTAACCATATTAGGTGTAGTTGTCACTTAACCCTATTAAGGCCGTTTTCCATTCCGAGATATTTACTGCTCGGGCGGGAAAATTCCGCGCGGTATTTTCTCGCCCGAGCAGTAAAAACCTCCAAATGGAAAACGGCCTTTAGGCGTAGGCTTTTTAGGAGTCTCACTCCATAAAATCTGAACGACTGCAAATCTTTCTTTTAAATTTACATCAAAGATACTTCCAACTACAAACTACATTTTATCAATAAAATAATTAGCAGATGCCTTACTTTTCATACTTATGAAGTCATAGCTTATCTTCGGCATGGAAATTTGTATTTTGTATGAGTATGTTTTGATACAAAAATTGGTCACAAGTAACTTTTTATGTAAAATAAACATGATAAATAAATTCAGTATAAACTTTTGAATCCAACAGTTATATGTCATAATAAAAAATAATATATGATGCCTGCCCCTAATAGGATTAAGCTTGCCAGAAAATTAAGAATAAATAATTTTTCGAGCGTAAAAAACAAACAACAAAACTCGCAAACATTTAATTTTGCGAATCGGCAAAACGAAACGTTTTTCGGCGAACATGTAATTCTAAGATTTTTTTGGATATTCGCAAAACTTGGGAATTAGAGTACATTTCTACACCTTCTACATGTAACGTTACCTTATTTTTAATGCATAGCTAAATCAGGCATACAGTCCATGTCATGCGGGTTGGAGAATTTGTGCTGTCATAAACCACTTTATTGCTTTTAATAATGCAGCTTTTTGTTTTCTATAAACTCTATAAATAGCCATATCACGCAAACGGATGATCTGAACACTGTAGGATCCAAAAGTGTCAGAAAATCACTATGACGTCTTCATATGGTGCCATTCAGCCTATATATTTCTCAGGATGTTGAGAGCTTTCAAGTGACCAAGTACAATGCAATAACCGGAAGTACGATTATCAGAATATCGCTATGACGTTACTATGACGTCAGCATGTGGCTTCCATAACAGTCAAGTGATCAAGTATCATATCATGTATTTATCAAATTAAATCACACCATTAATTTAACTGCGAGAAAATAAAATAAATTCGCAATAATATGTACCCGCGAAAAGTCAAATTCGCGAAATAAGTACCCGCGAAATTGTCTCTGAAAATTGTGCGGAAAAACAAACAAAAAGGAAATTAGCCTATGTTGTGTCCCTACCCTGCTGGCTCACTATGTCAAAACGTCGCCACAACGTCAAAGGTACGTCATTTCAAGTTGTTGTGACATTGCTCCGACACCATGTGCCCACCACCCTTCAGGTACATACCAGAAACATGCACTCCCTTCAGTTGTGTACCTAAAAGAACTATATGAGAAATATCTTACATCTTACCATTTTTTATTTAATTTTGAAAATTGGAAATTTGGGAAAACGAGTACCCGGTAAATGTCAATCTTTAACGATTCGCGAAAATTAGTACCAATAAGGTAAATCAATGGAAAAACACATTCTTGGGTATCTTCAATTTTTCCCATTAAAGAATCCAATCAGTGGGCGTAGAAACGGACAAACAACATAGAATGACCGATAATATTGTTTAGCCATTGCGCGCTCACTGTGTTAAATATTACATAATTGGTAAAAAAATAATTATATACCAGTGCACAAAAACTTATTCAAATTCCGCAGTAAAGACGCTAAAACAACGTCTAGCGTCTTTACTGCGGTTTTTGAACAAGTTTTTTCCCACTAGAATATACCAAAACAGATAATCTACGTACAAGATAAATTAATTCGTGTATGTTTAGATATTTTAAATACGACCTATATCCCTATTCACAAATACATGAAAACGAAACGTTGGCTGTTCAAAGTAAAAATACGTTGTAATGCAATAACTTCATTTTTGTACAGTCTCTGCACAAAAAGAAAGTTATTGCATTACAACAAATCTCTACGTTGAACAACCAACGCGTCGTTTTCATAATTTGGGAATAGGTCGTGAATAGGTCGTATTTGAAATATCTAAGCATATCTGAACGTAGGTCTATTACTTCATATTGCATGGTGAAAGAACGTTACTTCGCGATCTAAACGAAATCCAAGAAGCGTTGGAGTTACAAATTCGCGAAAAGGAGTAGGGCGCATGAGTAGGGCACATGAATGTACATGTATATATTTACCGGAAAATAATTGTTTAAATCATAACAAAATAACGTCAGCGTGTTTATATCAATGTATCATGGATGGTAGCTATTAGGTAACAAAGAGGACTGTAATTATCAATCAATCAGTTCAGATCAATGGCACAATTCTTAGTTATTATTATTATTATTATCACTTTCTTTTACATGGGTGCATTAAAAGCCTAACTCCTAACGTTGACTATTTATACCCA
>JAULBZ010007459.1:0-11499 GCA_032360805.1 Neoturris breviconis | reverse complement strand
CCCCTCTCTAATAGGCGCCCCCCTGAGATCGGAAAAATTTTATAAGCGCCCGGGCGCTTATTACAGTAAATACGGTACATCACTCACCAATATAAAATGTAAAATAGTGTTAAAAACACTCAATAAAAGTATAGGCACTGAAATGCAATCAATCTTTTTATCACTCTTATCTCACCCCAATTATCACACTTCGAAATGAATTTGAGATATTTAGGAATGTATTGAACTCACAGTATCTTCACCGATACCATACTTGCTTGCAAATATCATCACAGTTGGTGCTGTTGGGATGCTTCCATATAAGAAAGCGAATGTGGTTGCATCCTCTGAAAATGTCAGTGTTTTGTTCTTAACTGTGATATTGCTACTATGAAGAGGGTCAGACACAAAAGTTGATACCATTTCTCTCATCACAACAGGCATCAGAATTCTAAAACACAAGATAAATTATAAGGAATCACTGTTCAAAATAAGAACAAAACACTGATTATATACTCTTCTTTTGAACACTGGAGATAACACAAATTATAGATATATCCACAATGCAATAAGCATTAGCACCTCTACGCCCACAATTAACTGTTTGTGTGTCATGGATGACCTGATTAAAGTAAAAGAAATTTATTGACTTCAAATTAGATTGAAATTAGATTAAAAAGCAAATCATAATTTCTCAGGTTTACAAATTCCTTTTTCACTGATACTCGGTCCCGAATCAACAAATTCAAAAAAGATTGAGCAGCAGTCGCTGGGTTTCCTAATATTGCCTAGAATGTTGATACTAAATTTTGCACGATACATGATGAAATATCACCTCAAATACTTGTACCAAATTCTTTATTTTTTGTAAAACATGCAAATTTCAAAATGGTAGCACTTCAAGAACTTGTTCTTATATAGCCAAAATTGAAGAAGGAAGCTTTCCAAAATCAAAGTGGAGACTTCAATTTTTGAGATTTTAAAACTTATTTTATAAAAAATATCACTTATCAAAGAAAAGTCATTTTTCAAATATTTATGTGAACCATTTAACTTTTGGATATGACCTCTGGGCAAACTTTTTACTGAATGTGGTTAAAGTCTCATAGGAATCAGAAAATGTAAAAAATAAATTCTAAATCCAAAAATTCTAAGTGAATCTGTATAGGAGATCAGACACTCTCCATTGTGTTTTTACGTACGTGTAGGAGCCTCTAAGCCCCCATAAGAGTAGCATATCTTTTATCTTGTCTTCGGTTTACTGGTCCTTTGGGATCGTTTACAGAAATCTATATACGCCTACATTTTTCGCATCTCGCATATGAAGAGAAATGTAGACGTTGAATAATCTATTTATTTATATGGAATACTTTGTGTTTTTGCAGTTATGATTAGACCCAAGACCTATACTAGTAAGGATTTTCTTTGTTTATTTTGTGCTCTCTTGTTTGTTTCTTGTTGCCTCTCACAGTCTATTCTAGTTCATCTGCTCGTTATGGCTCTTGTTTGTTGAGCGGATTTGGTGTCTGTTTACATGCCTGTTTGTCAGCCCTTTCCTCGGTAGTACAGTTTGCTTCGTTTATTTATTGTCCTTATTATTTCTTGACATTCCGTTTGTTTGTAGCAACATTGCATCCAGATGTTTGCATTTCCTGCATTTGTATTCTGATTGCGATGTATCGTTTTATTATTAGTTTCGTATTTTGTCTTTGCTGATTTCTCTCTCGTTCCCACATTCTCCGTGCAAAGAAGTGGAAACGAGACAGCTATATCGTTTTTTTTTTGTATTTGTGTATTGTATTTATGTTCTAGGCTACCTCGTACACAGCCTTTTCCATTCCGTGAATTTGAAGAACCAGGAACAAAGTAGTTTGATCATGACATTTTTGTGTTGTATTTATGTTATAAGCTACCTCATTCCCAGTCTCCCTATTTCGTGTATTTGGAAATTGGGGAATGAGAGATCATGTATGTAATTAAGTTGCATTTGTTTTGGATCGTTTATCGTCCTGTTTATTTGTTAAATTTATTCATTGTATTATTTCGTCCATTTTGTCAACCTCATTCCCAGTCTAGGTTTACTTCCGTTCTGTGACCTGGGAACGAGGTTAAATTGATTTTCTAATGTATCTTTATTTGTATTCGTACCTTATGTGTGTATCAAGACTAGTTGCCTTTGGCCTGAGAACAGAGTTATTATAAATATTATATTGAATTGAGTTGTAATTGGCTACATAGCGTTGTTTATAGCGTTGTTAAGATATCAAACAACTGTCAACGTATTATCTTTATTTATCTGCATTAACACTAAGCCAACTATTTAACCATTAGGTATTACCTTTCACCTAACCTTTTACTGAATGTGGTCAAAAGCTCATGGAAATAAAATTTTCTTAAGTCTCCTCTTTTGAAAAAATCCATTTTTTGCCGATACTCGGTCCTAAATTGACAAAATTGAAGAAATTTGCAAGAGGTCTTGTAAAATATTACCTAGAATGCCATAAACAAATTTCAGGACGGTACCACGCCTTTTCGGTCCATTGGACTGAAAAAGCAATTTGGACCCTTATTGCCCAAAACTCGGTACCAATTTCAAAATGCTAGCACTTCGGGAACATGGCTTATGAAGAAAAACAGCCTGCGGCCACCGCAAAGTGATATTAATAGTCCATCAAAACTTGGTTTGGTGGGCTAAAAAACATTCCTCCACAGGTAATGTCCAGCATTTATATTCAGGCTTGATTAGAGAAAATACAGTGGTACCCTTCTCTACAAATTTTAACATAACATACCCTTTGACAGCCACTAATATGACAGGGAGTACTAATCCTATTCCTTTCATTTTGCTTGTACCTCTACCAAGACATAATCCCAAATAAAATAATGCAGTTGCTGTGAAGGAGCTGGACAATGTATTAAAGAACCTTTCTAGAATACCAGGTATGTGTTGCTTAAAAATGAAATTTCCAGCGATGCCAAAGACAGTCATAAATATCAATGGATTTGAGACAATCCCTTTAACTGTTGTAAGCACTATTTTCTTGGGATGTATTTGTGTAGAATGTGTATTTTCAGCTGAAACGGAGCTGTCTTCAAATGTTTCATTTTTTATGCAGTTGTTCTTTGCACGTTGATATTCAAGTAAAGACAAGCCAATAGGGTTAAGTATAGCCAAATTGATTGGAACAATCAGATAGAGATAGTCGACTAAATACTTGTTTCCTGGCTTGTTGAAAATTGCTTGAACTATAAAATAGAAAGAATGTATAAACCTTTTTTCACCTCCATGAGGGGGGGGTGGGGGGGGGGGGCAATAATGGCCCGCAGCTGATTCAATATATAATAACTTTTTATGTACTTATCCATTTGATCTGAAATTTGGTGACCAAAATCTAAAATTTTCAAAATCTTCCAAGAGGACTGTTTTCTCGAAGGGGAGTAAAAGTGAAAAAATTGTTTTACTGTTATTTTCATTTTGTTCTATCAACAATTATTATTGTTAGATATATCTTTTATTTTTCTAGTTAGAAAAGTAATCTGTAACAATAACATATAATTTACAGATCAGAATTTATATTTTATAGACCAGAATTTTGTATTATATGGACCAGAGTCTCGTAAAAACAAAGAGCCTTGTAAAATCAAAACAATTTTGAAAGTTTCTATTATATATTTCATTGCTATATTTAGTGCTTAAATTTCTTATTGTTTCTACCGTTGTGTTTAGCTGTAATAAAAAGAGAAAATGTAAATTTTGTTCTCAAAATTGTTAAATTTTGTTCTCAAAATTGTTACTTTCATCATGAAAACCAAAAAATTAAAAGAATTCCATGCGACGTCAAAAAAACCTGACATGACGTCAAAAATTATGATATGATGTCATAAGAGTCTGATATGGCGTCATGACGTCATCTTTCATCAAATTTAAAACTATATTCAACATTTACTGAAAGTTTCAAGTCAATATCGTTAAAACTTATTGATTTATAAGGAATTTTGTATTACTAGACTTGCCACTGTGATCAGATTTTGTTTTTGACAATGTCACCTGACTTGTGACTCATCAAAAAGTCACATGACAAACATTTTTAATTTATTTTTGCATTTTCTTGTTCACCTGATGTCCATGCCAAATTTCATTGACGTAACACATGTAGTTCCTGAGACTTAAAGGGGGAGGGGGCGCATAATAGCACCCATATTGTCTAGGCCAAAAAAGTCCATACCAAATAGGGTTAAAATAATACATCAGTAGTTTACAAAATAAAAATCAAAGCAAAAATAATCATAATCATAACCTATTTTTTTACGCTCAACATAATGCGTGTCTCAAGATAACGGTCAGACATCACCTGTGGAGGAGTGTTTCTTGAGTACAGTTTTCAGCTACAAACTCAAAAAACAGTCCTCCACAGATGATGTCTGACCGTTATCGTTAGGCTTGATAATGCAATATTTGTTTAATTAGATATGCACTATATACATATTTCATCAGATAGAATTGAGATCGGAATACTTCTGAAATAATTATCTGCCTATTTTATCCGATTTTTGTACAATATTAAATATAGTACAGCAACTAGATATGAAAGTCAGTGCATTAGAATGTGAGGATTGCAAAGAATTGAATGATCAAATGTACATATCAGTAAAGAAATGAATGATCAAATGTACATATCAGTAGGAAGATGAATGATCAAACGTATGTAGCAGTAAAAAAATAATTATCAAACTTTCCTATCGGGGAAAGAAATGAATAATCTAACTTACGTATCGGTAAACCAAAAGCAAAGTCGTTAGATATTGTAACAAAGATAGCAAAAAGACCAGCTTTTCCAACAGCATCAGATTTCTGAAATAAGTATGTTAAAACAGCCACAACAGCAAATAATAATGCTTTACTTACAAGAAGACCACTCCAAAATGACCAATCTATGGCATAAAAGTTAACTTGTAACATTGCTTTGAATATGAGTGCTGGCAGGGAAACTTGTGAGATGAAGATGCTGATTCCTTTGCTTTGTGGTAATGTAATGAAATTGAATTTTCTGCCGATGTATCCCATCAAGATAATACCAAAACATTCTAAGAATGTTGGAATAATGTTGACTGTCATATCAACTTCTCATAAAAGCCAACAAAGATAGGAATTCATAGTAGTTTCATTTTTCCTAAAAAGATAATGCAATGTAATAACGTGAGTTAAAAATATATATTTGAGTGTTTGAAATAAGAGACGATAATCACAGTGAAGGAGAGTTTTAAGCATTGCTTCAGGCTAACAGCCCTAAATCAATGCTCAAAATCTCTTCTCCATAGTGGCTATTTCAAATACTGTATTGAGTGTTTGGTATAATTTTGATAACAGTGTTCCAAATAAGAACAAATAATCACTGTGGAGGAGTATTTTTAGGCCACACTTCAAGATTTTAGCAATTGAGTATAAATGACATGTTTGAAAAAAATATATAAATATACAATGGCCCAGTTATTAGATCACAAGAAGACTTTACCGTTCCCCGAGTCAAAACTGTTTACAAAGGGGATGATTAACTGCGGAATTTAGGACCTCTTATTTGGCAAATTGTCCCAGAGTATATATAAAAAAACAATTTAAAACAGAAATTAAAAAATGGATTCCAGAACATTGCACCTATAGTTGCAGCGCTGACGTGTAGATTATCTAAAGAATACATCCAGGGATTGATACATATAGGTGTCCTTAACACGTTAACATAAGTTCCTTCGTATTTCATGATTAACCTTATATTATGAGTTTTTATTTGTTTAATGTATTTATTTTATAGTAGTATAATGATCAACACCCAGAACACCCCAGACCAGACTACACAGGAGTCGCTAGATTTATTCACGACCACTTGACGATGCTTCAGGGTTGGAACGTCTGGGGTAGCTCACCCATCTGCCAGTGTCGCGCTATTTCCTGGTTTCAGTAGTTCAGTTCTCAGTTCAGTTTCTCTCGTGCTTTACTCACCTACTCACGGGACACCTCGGACGTGCATTAATGACCAATAGAGTAGTATCGCAAAGTAGACATTCGTCTGGGCTAAATTTTCAAGTTTGCAAAACGACCACCGCCGGAAAAGATAAGATAGCTAAGATATTGTCTGTGGAAAATACTCTAAAAAGAAGAACGCTAAGGGAGAATACAACATACTCATACCCAGCGCTGATAAGTCTATTAATGCGGATTGTAGCAAAAATATTTAACAAAAATGATAAATCTTAGCAAAAATATTGCTAAGCATGGATACAATAAGACTCCGTTAGCGAATAATCGCCCGAAAATATCGACGTTAGAAGCAACGAATGTACTCAACAATTCACCTGCAACGACTGTGGAAAAATCAAAAAACAAAAGTTCTGGTAACTTAAAGAATCATCAACGATCATGTAAATCGAAACAACGATCATGTAAATCGAAACACGAGCACTAACAACATCACTGAGATAACGTGCAAACAATTGAAGAACAAAGACAACTTGAACTTGAAATATCTGCGTTTGAAAGAGATATTAACGATGCTTATGAGAAAATAACTATTTGG
This sequence comes from Neoturris breviconis, assembly GCA_032360805.1. NCBI lineage: Eukaryota > Metazoa > Cnidaria > Hydrozoa > Anthoathecata > Pandeidae > Neoturris > Neoturris breviconis. The sequence continues at coordinate 4,951 of JAULBZ010007459.1, read as the reverse complement.
CGAAAAAATCTCTTTAAATTACCAAAAGGTCATCAAGGTAAAGAATTCATCAACGAAATGACCAAACGGATTACTTTATTGAACAAAAAGTCTCCTTTCGGGAATGCAAAACCTACTATTACAAAAGACATCGCATAAATCAAAAGCTACGGACAACAAGAAAACCCTGGAAAGACGACTGTCTCTATGGAAAAATCGAAAGATAAGCGATGCTCGGTGATTGTTTTGTAATCTAAAGCAGAAACCAAGAGCTACTTCGTCACCAAATAGTAGATCATTTCAAAAGCTAATGAGTCAAGATAAAGTGAATGCTGCAATTCGTCTTCTATCAAACTCCGAAAACAGTGGTGTTTTATCATTAAACAGTAACACAATGCAGGAGCTTCACATTAACAAGGCATTAAACATCCTGAAGCAAGCCCCAAATACCAAGAGATGCTACTACAAGGACCAATGAAATACTCGAACAGTGTTATCTATGATGGTATTAAAGAAGATATGATAACGAAAGCTGCAAGTAGATTCTACTGAATGGAAAAAAATATTGGAAGTAATATCTATGGAAACAAAGCAATAGATTTAAGAAAATCAATAGCTGAATCAACAAAACAGCTATGCTCATCAGAAATCGAAGTCCTGGAATCACTCAAACCACTGATAGCATGTAGACTGATTCCATTATCCAAACATCCTGGAGTTCGTCCTATTGGTATTGGTGAGGTGCTATGCAAAATTATTGGTAAAACAGTTATGTCAACGCTGAAAAGTAATATACTAGCAACATCTGGCAAATTACAACTCTGTGCCGGACAAAAATCTTACTGCGAAATTGCAATTCATGTCGCAGTTGATCTATCCGATGACAAAAAAAACACGAGGAATTTTACAAATTGATGCGAGAAATGCCTTCAATTCAATCATCAGAAAAGTATTAGTTCACAACATGAATATATTATGCCCAGAATTTGCTATGTACGTTAGAAATTGTTACCTTAAAAACCTGCTACATTATTCATCTCTGGTGGAAAAGAAAAAGCATCAGAAGAGGGAATCACCCATGGTGATCCTATCGCCATGGCAAAGTACGCTCTGGGTATTTTGCCGTTACTTCAATCCAATATCGATAGTGATACTGATTTCAATGCGAAACAAATTGCTTATGCCGACGATTTTACCTGATTAGGAACCTTAGTACAACTAAAGCAGTGGTGGGATAACATCAACAAGTTTGGTCCATACATCTGATACTTTTCAAAACCTACAAAAAGCTATTTTGAAGAAGCAGTAAAATTCAAATCACAATAAAAGGAAACAGGCACCTCGCTATTATTGGCGACGTAGCTTACAAAAATAAATATGTTACCGATAAAGTAAACGAATGAATTAGTCAAGTTAAAGTTCTTTCATAATCGCAAAAACCCATCCACATTCAGCATACTCAGCATTTGTTCATGGATTACAACATGGATATGAGAGAACAATACCTGATATATCATTAAAAAACGTTATAAGAGGATGCTTAATTCTAGCATTCTTGAATGGTTATGTATATAATGATTCAGAGAGGAAACTTTTCTCTCTGTCAGCTAAATATGGTAGATTAGGGATCTTCAACCCAACTAAACACATCATAGATCATTCCAATTTGCGAAAAGTTACATACAGAAGAAATGGTTGAAAACTTTAGTAAACAGTTGATAATATACGATAAAGACATCGCTCAAAAACAAGAATCTATCACAAATCAACTAAAAGTGGAAAAAATGGAAAGAAATAAAGAATTGCTGAATGATATCAAAATACAAATTATTGATCCCATTCAAAAGGACACTAGAAATCACCCTGGAAAACAGCGCATCAAGCTGGCTTAATTTCAGTATTGCAATTAATTGGCTCAGAACCAGGTTAAATTCGATCATGTTTATTATGTTTACTAGGTTTTCGATCTCCTTTTACAAATCTTGCTTATATGAATCAAAGTTACATGTCACCAAATAATAATTTATTTTTTATGTATAACATCTTTGAACTTCGTCAGCAGCATTCTACAACTCCTCACATAAATCATGAGACTATTTTCGAATTTTAGCAAGCAATACACACCACAAACAAAACGCTACCATAAATTCAGTGAAATACATTTATGTTGTAAAAAAAATAAATTAAAAGTAATAATACGGAAAGTCGACCTACTTATCGCCAACATGGATATCCGATTTCGCCTAAGCAAAGGAAGCAAATAACCATGGGAACGAAGTTGCAACTTATATATGCCTACTTGGCATTTATTTTGTTTTTGATAAATGTTTAAACGGAAGGGACGGTTTAAGCGAGAGGTGCGCAAAATGTTTTAAATTTTACCTTGGGCTTTTAAAAGGCAAACTCTTTCCCTAGCGCCTCTGTGCGTTAAAGGAGCACTATGGTGGCCGAGGAGTGCCATGCAAAAAATAAAATAAATAAATAAAAACTGAAACAAAACTTTTGCAAAGTAAAAATTAAAGTCAAGTAGGAATCAATTTCTTTTGTAAAATGTATTTTCCAAATGTATATTCCAAGTCAACGTAAAAATCAAAGTCAAGTAAAAAACCAAGTCGAAGAAAATTAAAATATATTTTTTTCTTGAAAATTTCAAATCAAAACTAAAGTCAAGTAAAAAACAAAGTTAAAACTTATTAATGGCACTGGTCGGCCATGCACGTGGCCGAGGAGTGTCATGCAAATTAGAAAGTAGAAATAATAAACCAGCATAGTAGTAAAATATAGTTTAGCTGATACGTATTTAATTATGCGGGTATGTTTTCGCGATTCAAAAAGAATAATATTTCGCGAACAGTAAATTTTGCGATACGAGATAAACAAGCGTAGTAACCAATCAAATTACAGGAAAGTCATTTCTCTGTGAACATTTTTGGATCAAAGGTGGATCACTTTTATTTTTACGAATTTGTCCACTATCTATAATTACCTTAAGCATACTAATTTTCGCTTGTACTATTAATTAAATACACGCGAAACTTTTTTTAAATCTTTATTCGCGAAAATAAATAAACGGGAAATTTGTCTTAAATCTATGGTTCGCGAAAATAAATACACACGAAAAATACAAAAGATTTTGGTTTATTTTGCTTTTAATTAAGTAACTAATCAATTACAATTGTTGCATTTGAGCTTTAATTTTCTTTCTGTGGTCTTGTCGGTCTTGCAAACATTTCACGATCCTTTGATTTGTCCTTTGTGTTTTTTTTTTGTTTATCCCTGTCCCTTCAAGATGGTAAATTTGTTATATTTTGATCATTCGTCTAAATTTATACCGGTGAAATTTCTTCCATTTTGACCATTCGCGAAAATTTATACCCACGAAATTTTCAAAAACTTGTCCTTCGCGAAAATAAGCACTCGCGAAATACGATTTTTTATTTTACTCGCAAAAATGAATACACACGAAAATTAGTACGCTTAAGGTCGCGAACATTTGTTGGCTGTTAATTTTCTTTACCGAAAACTTCAAAAGGTTTTCCGCGCAGTAAACGGAATGTAAAAGCATGTCAGGAAGGTTTTACATACCTCATAACACTGCTTCCGTCAAAAAAAAAAACGCGATATAAGAATATATAGGAATTGTCTGACCAAAGACAGTAAATAGTAATTAAGGGACTATTTCTAGCAACAAAATTGTATTTTCATACTTAATTACAGAATTAAAGAAAGGGGTGGGCTTATACATTTTACGGTAAACTCACATTGAATGATAAAGCTACCATTTTTAATTCTGGAAATTTCATTAATATTTCCCCATGTTGATTCTGAGTCTCGGGTTTAGTTGGAGAGCAAGAAGGCGAAGGATACAACTTTTTTAAATTTATCTATTTAGCACAATAAAGAAGCTAAACAATTTTGTACAAGTTTTGACTCATAAAGTGCAATTTACACAGAATTCTGAAATTGACTATATCATTTAACTAGCATGTTTCTCGCTCAAGTAAAAGCACACTTCAAAATCATTGTTAAAACCCGGGAAATGACGTTCTGCGAATGACAGATGTTCGTTTACAAATCGTAAATCGCACTAACATTCTAGTAATTTTCTCCCATTAACTCTTATAGGCTCTGAAGCTTTGAAATCTACGTTCAATTTCTAGTTCAACGGGTTTTCACTTCAGAAGATATAGGTATGACCATTTGAACATGTTAAAAAAATAGAACAGAATATATACATACATTAGGTTCACGCAAAAAGTATAATAGCTATGTTGATTCGCAGAGAATATTGCTGTTCGATATTTACTTATTTCTAAGAAAAAAATCTGTTTCACATTTAGATAAGTTAGATAAGTGTCACGGATGAGTGATACTTACTACAGTAGAGCCCCATATAATGAGCATGGCTTTTAACGAATTCCCCTTTGTATCAAACAAATGTCTTAGTCCATTGGAATTTTGCTAAGGAAACTCAGAAAATAACCGCTTTTACCGAACATGGCATTTAAAGAATTCACCGTTTAAACTAAGCGATTTAATACAGACTGCTCCAGATATCCCGACGAAGAATTGTCTAGACATGCAGAGTCTGGTAAAACCTAACACGAATATCGTACTCATCTATCGTCACGCTAGTACTATACTTACGGTACCGAAGAGAAGTTGGCACTCCTCGGCCACGTGGTTGGCCGAGGAGTGCCATCACTTGATTTTTAATATGAATTCGTTTTTAAATTGGATTTTAAATTGATTTTTAATTGACTTTAATTTTTGCTTTGACTTAGAAAATACATTTGCGAAATTGATTCTTACTTGACTTTGATTTTTACGTTGACTTGCAAAATACATTTGGAAAATTGATTCCTACTTGACTTTAATTTTTACTTTGACTTGAAAAAAACACATTTGCAAAAGTTTTGTTTCAGTTTTTATTTATTTATTTTATTTTTTGCATGGCACTCCTCGGCCACCA